>VZRX01015673.1:14013-30996 GCA_013398075.1 Notiomystis cincta | reverse complement strand
ACAAGATCATCCCACGACAAGTGTAACCAGGACGGAGTCTGACCCGAGGAGGTACTTCCACTTGCCCTTCTGCCCTTGAAGCCTAGAACAATTTTTGTCAGCTACAACAAAACCAGCAGGGATGACAGAAGTAGAAGTTTATATTTGCCAGAGGGAAATTGCCCTCTCACAAGTTTCTCCACAGATTCTTTTTGCCTGAGAGTTGCAGGGTTAAAAAGTGACTGAGTCAGCCCAGCTGAATCTGAAATTAGAAATTCCAGAGAGGGGCATGTTATAGACAAGACAACACCAGGGGCAATCACTGGAACCGCAGTGCACTTTCTATGCTTCTTCCTCATTTTGCAGCAATGCCATGTACAGAAGCAACACAAAAAGCTTGAGTTTAGCCCCATTGGAAAAACATAGAGATCTACAGAGCTTGTTTTGTTATCACTTCCTCACTGTCTGGTTATCCTTGAAGCCATTAAAGACTGGGGCCAGTCTTCCCACTTATTTGCCTGCTTCACACCTCTCTCCAACACATGACCTTACTCTCTTTCAAGTCTCTTTGTAGCAACAGCTCCTTTCACTATGCAGGGCAGGTAACATCTCTGTGGAATTTCTTGCTTCAGAATGATTTGGATGCTACAAGCTTATGTGCGTCAAAATAAAACCCTGACAATTTTATGGAAGAATAATCCACACAGTCTATTAACACTATGGCACCACACTAGGACTGAGTTCAATTGCTGAAGACCAGAAAATACTCTGGGTATGCATTTTTACACTTATTCCTTATATTCTTCCCCATTCATAAGTGACTGGCTACTCTCTGAAACAGGATAAATTGCAGGATGGCCCCTCAATTTGTCTGGGACCAGTTGCTTTTCTTTTTGCCTGTGACTTTTTGCATTGTTGCTTACTGTTATTAATAAAAGCAGAATTAAGATAAGTGAAAACTTTGCTGCAAACTGTGCCCATTTAAAATCACTGTTTGATTTGTCTTCCCTGGCTAGCAGTTTAGGTATAATTACTTTTGCTGAGACATTAAGTGCTTCACAGCTCTAAGGTTTGCTTTAGTGGTACATATGACCAGCAACTACAAGGGATCCCAATCTGATTCTCACATCTGGGTGTCATTATACTAGGAACAAAAATACAACTATAAAATTATTTTCGTTGTTGTTGTTGTTGTTGACGGTGAATGTCTAATTTTTCTCTTCTGAATCTCCCTAGAAATTGAAAATAAAACTTGAAGAAACACTGATAACAGTTTTATCCAGTTTCCCCTCTTGGGAAGGTGGGCAGGCTCTAATGGCCCTCCTTGAAACATCTTCTGTCTTTATGATTCTCTACATGTTCATTGTTCTTCTAACACCTTTGGGGTTTGTTTCACAGAGAGAATGCTTGGAAGAGATCTGTAAACCAATGAAACATCTAGGAGTATAAAAAACGGTTGCATTTTAAAAAACCTTAATCTGCCTTTTTTTTTTTTTAAACTAATATACAATTTTCTTGGAATTTTCAACTTTACAAAAGTAAACAGGAAATGTTTTTTCTCTGATTAGTTTTTTTTCCAATTCTTTTTTTCTAATCCATGTTGCCTATAGCAAAATACTGCCTGAAAGATCTGAAGAGGCACAGCAGAGACCAAGCTGTTAGCCAGAAGAGTAGATCTCAATGGACTGAGAGGCTGGGTTTTGATGGAACTAGCATAATGAATGGAGATGTCCCTACAGATCAGGTACTCATTTGCAGTAAATATCCAACATTTTGGTCTTTGCAACTGTTTGGCAACATTGCAAGAGCAGAAGCTCTCAGTAAACAGAGAAAAGGACTGCATGTTTTGAACACCAAGTCAGTAGTGCTCATGCTAAAGGCAAAAGGAAAAAACCTGCTGCATATTTACCAAACCTTGCTAAGTGGATCAGCACAATTCTGTCTCAAATTCACACTAATTTCATACTCACATTTTAAGTAGTCTAAAAGGAAGAAGAGAGGATACACCCCATGTCTGCAGCAAATAGTAATTTTCAATGGAAGGAACACTTATTAATTTCATTCATCTTTTCCCAAGGAGTTACACATGGCAAACAAAGTAAAAGCAGTGTGTGGACTCTCAGTTTATTGCTGTTAACTACTTTGAAATGCTGGAATGGAACTTCTAAATTTATTATCAGAATAATTAAGGACATATATAAAATTAATGAGAAGTGAGGCTGTTCTGGACACTTAGAACATAAATCTATAATGCTTTATTAGAATCACAGAATCTATTAGGTTGGAAATGATCTCTGAGGTCGTCAAATCCAGCCTATGATAGAATGCCACCATGTCAACTAGAACAGGACATTGAGTGCCACACTCAGTCTTCCCTTAACCACCTCTGGGGACAGCGTCTTCACCACCTCCCTGGGCAGCCCATTCCAATGTTTAATCACCCTTTCCAGGAAGAAATTTCTCCTAATGCCTGACCTAAACCTCTCCTGGTCTGGTTTGAGATTATGTCCTCTCGTCCTCTGTCTAGATCCCTGGGAGAAGAGATCATCTCTCACCTGGCTACAATCTTCTTCCAGGTATTTGTGGAGAACAATAAGGTCACCCTGATCCTACTTTTCTCTCTCAGCTGCACTTCAACAGACTTGTGCTCCAGACCCTTCCCCAGTTCTGCTCCCTTCTCTGGACTCTTTCCAGCACTCAACCTTCCTCCAGAATTTGAGTACCCAGAATTGGGCACAGGATTCAAGGTGTGGCCACACTAGCATTCAGTACAGGAAACAAATCCTTTCCTTGGTCCTGCTGCCTGACTCTTGCTGGCACAACCCAGGATGCCCTTGGCCTTCTTGGCTGCCTGGACGCAGCTGGCTTTTGTTCAGACACAGTTGAGCAGCTCTCCCATGTCCTTTTCCACCAGGCAGCTTTCCAGCTAGTCTGCCCCAGCCTGTAGTGCTGCAGGGGTTGTTGTGGCCTGGGGTTATGGTTATCCTGACAACCAGCAGTGAGTAGTAAGTAATCAGTGGGCTGGATTAGTCCAGGCAGTCTCATGGTAGTATCCCTTACTCCAGGGAGCTAGCAGACTCTCCTGTGAGTTGGCTCTGGTCAGCATTAGAGTGCCCTCTGTCCCCCTCAGAAGGGAATCACCCACTACAACCTTTTCTCCTGTTACCTGTAGTAATGTCCATCTCATTGCCTGTGCTAATCTGGGAGACCCCTCAGACAGACATTCTTCTCCACTGCCTGACCCCAAAGCTCCAGGGCCTCATATCTATTTTCTAAGGGCTCCTGTGAAGGCAAGAGAGACTGAGAGGGGATACTTTTGCCTCTGTGAGTGAGGACTTTTCTCCACTCCCCACCATCTTTCAGGCCACCTCCTTCAGTCTGATGGCAAGAGGGTCGGGGCTCCTCCAGCCCATGCTGCGTTTGCATCCACTGCATTTCTCTCAGGGATGGAAGGGTGTGACTTCATCAATCTCCTTCTCACTCCCTGACCCTGCTCAGTCTCTCCACCTCCACTTCAAGCTCTCAAA
The DNA here is from genome assembly GCA_013398075.1 of Notiomystis cincta. NCBI lineage: Eukaryota > Metazoa > Chordata > Aves > Passeriformes > Notiomystidae > Notiomystis > Notiomystis cincta. The sequence continues at coordinate 27,490 of VZRX01015673.1, read as the reverse complement.
CCACCCAGAGGTGTCTTTTCCATTGTCTTCCAGTGCTAGACCTGGGTTTGAACACACCCTGCAGCCACAGACCTGGGCAGCTGCTGCTCCTTGGAGAGCTCTCTCTGGGTCACCATGCTTCTGCTGGCATGGGCTTTCAATCATTTGTAAAACCCTGCTGGGTCTGTTCGAGTCAGTTCCAAAGGAAGAGGGCACCCAGCATTCCATGTAATGATCAGTACCAGATTTTCTGGTACTCAAGATGTTTAATTTGTGGCAAAGTGACATACTTGAGTCTTCCAGAAGAGCTGTATCCAGAATTATTCACCTTCAACCTAAATTCAATAAGCAGAATAGAATAAAACCAAGTAATCAGCCAACCAATAGTTTTGCTCTAGCAGGCTTTGGGTTTTCTCCAGGCTACCAGAAGCAAGGGAGATGCTGGTTCAGGAAGGAAACCATTCCCACATAATTACTGAAACCTGGACTCCGTAGGACCCAAGGTTATTTCAGCATATCTAGTTACTGTTACGTTTCTAATCTAGGAGAGCAGGGTGCTCTGTTTGACTGGCAGTTGTCACAGCGTGACAACAATTCTGACTTGAGTATATAAAAGCTATCATAATATAATTTCCAATATCTTAGATTTGATAGCTATGCTGCCTGTGTATAAAATGACCAATGTTCTGTCTTCACCTTCCCACTAAAAATAGTTGTTAATGCGTAATAACCAAGGGCCTGCTTAATGAAACAGAGATGATTATTCAGTGAAAATTGACTTTTCTTATTAATAAACCCAAAGAAATACAAGCTCTGTTTTGTAATATAACCATGGTCTCAGATAAAATATTTTAATACATTATGTGTAATATAGTTCAACACCTTTCAAGAAAGAGTAGTAGTCTTTTGTGTAACAGTAGCAGCAGCCACTGTGGCAAAAATTATTTGAATGTTTCTGTTTCAGACTTGGAAAGGGCTTGTACACCTAAAAGCCTCCCCTATCATCTGGTTATATTGTTTTGTCCAATAAAATATTTTTCCCTATAAGTGTCACCTGCTTTTTAAGTCTTTTTGTTATTCATTTGGTCTTGAGGATTTTAATCCAAATTTTAATGCAAAATGTCAGATCAATTACAACATAGTAAATAAGGCAAGAAAGAAGAAGGCAAAGAAAGGTAGCAAAAATAGGTCCTCATCTATATGTTAATTGGAGTCTTAAAGACAACATATATCCATTTGTACATACTCATGTATGTGTATAAAAAAACAAAAAAAGTGACTTAACTCCTGAAATCCTTCATCCTGTGGGCAAAAAGAGTGGGCAAAAAGAACTCCTTATTGTTAGTGGGAGCAAATAATTGAATGCAATGAACTCTGAGAGGTTTTAATGCTGAGGCTTTCCACTGCTCACTGATATATTTCTTTTATTATAAATGGCCAGAAACTATGAAAAAATTTTACTGCACTATATAGTGATTGTTCATACAGAGAGAGTTTTCTGTTTTTTCTATTCTGCAGAGGGCAAACCTGATGTTAAAATTAACATGCCTGTATTGTTTAATGCCTTGACTTACATTTAGAAAATATAATCCTATAGCAATACCAGAAAGGAGTAATAATGGTGTTTATTTTCCTACACATGAATGATTTCTGCATGTGCATGAGCGTCTGATGTGCTTTTGATTTTTCATTCATCACTAGGGATTTTAGAGTTTTTCATTGCACCATTGTTTTCAATCTCAGCAGAAACACTGAAATAAATTATCTGCCTTTAAGGTGTGAAGTATTTGCAATGCTACTTATGATTGTATTGAGAAAAAATTTAGGGAATTTTTTAAAGTATGTAATCAGTAGGTAAGTGAAGATCATTCAAAAAAAGGAAAAAAACAGGAAGAAAAATTCCAAAAGTTCCCAGAGTCCCTCCTCAGTCTACCCCAAGTAAAAGTTTTTATAAATAAGAAAATTTTATAAATGTATCTAAAAATATAAAATTGAGTGTAATCTGGTCAGTATTAATTTGAGTGAAAACCACATTTCTCTGTATCTTAGTTATTCATGCCTTCAAAATAACATTCTGAAGAAACAAGCAGTGTTACTTTCAGCAAATGCCTGTTCCTCTTGCTAAACTGACAACAGTAGTTTGTGATGTAATTAGGTTATTTTTCCTGCAGGGATATAAATACTGGGTTTTCTACTCTATATGCTTGAAAATCAATGATAGAACTTCAAGTATGGGAGTTATTTACTGATTTGAATTCAAATTTTCTTTTAACTTATGTCCCTGTATTTTTAAATCTCAAATTTACTTACTAAAAGGAATCCATTTTGAAAAATGAACTTGTATATATATATATTTAGGGCACTATATAAATTACTTTATGCTGTAAGCAAAGTTTTATGTGGAAAATAATTTCTTTTCATTCTGTGATTACAGATATTTAAGCGCATGTATTAAGCATTATTCTTCTGTTTAACACACACTCTAGAGTTCTATAAATTTTTTTTTACTTTAGCTGTTATTTTCCATTATTGAAAGTAGTAATTGATACTGATTATCAAGTTTCATTGGCTTGAAAGTATCATAAGTATTATGTTTAGGCATATTCTTTAACTTTTGTTTGAATATACTTACCATCTGCAAGAGAGATGTACATGCAGAATATATTCCTGAATGAAAGCTGAAGTATTATTCTTTTGCCTTTTGTTTTCCTTTGTTCTAAGCTTATAGCAATAACCCAGTTCATTTCCTGAAGCTGTGCTTCACAGTTCATTATTCTTAAAATAAAGACCACAAATAACGACTATAATTTATCTAGAATTCCAGACAGGAAAGGACGTGTTTGCTTTGCTACTGCTGTGTTGGATTATGTCCTCAGGTATGTTGTTGAAAGTTAAATAATACATTGAAAGATGGAGAGTACTAAATAATGCAGATTTGCAGGGTATAAGTTTTCTTATGTTAAGTGAGAGATCATTCTTTTAACAGAATGTTGCAACTGGAATAAAAATATGTCCTTGTGCTAAAGAATTTTTTATTTTAGTCAATAAAAACAATCCATTAAGTTTCCAAATTAGCTATCATATCTATATGCTAGATAAATATTCAGACAATTCTTTAAAAATGTATTATGTATGCATTATGTATTATATATCAACATATGAACAAACACAGGAAAAGATAATAATTTATTTTGTGCCATACTTGAACTACAAAGTACTTATGGGAGAATTTACCTTCTTTATAATTTGATCAAGTAGCATTATACTGCTTAAACATAGTTCCTTCAAGACCTTTGAACTGCTCTGCACTTTTTTTACTTATTCAGTGTCATATCTCTGCCTTGATTTGTAACTCAGATAAAATACAGTATTTAGAGAGTTAACTGCAGCAATAATGTATATATTTCTATTTCTGAATAAACAAAAGCATTCAATATTGTACCTAAAATATTTTTTTATCATTTTAGAAATATAGGAACTATAATGCAAGGATATAGGAAATATAGCAATGGTAGATCACTGAATAATTATTTCTTTAAAGATAACACCTGGGAGCTCCTCACAGGGGACTCTCCATATCAGAGAGTCCAGGGCCCCCAGGTGCTGGGCCAGGTTTAGTCATGCTGTTAACCCTTTAGGGCACTGCTGTGCTTGGATGTTACCAGCTGTGAAGGGATCAGAGACTCCTGGACACAGCAGAGGGACATGGCAGGACTCATCCCCACGTATCTGGGTGTGAGCAGTGTTTTACAGCCTGATTTTGTGACCAGACAACAACCTCTGCTTTTCACTCTTTAGGAGCCTGTGAGTGTCATGCATCAGTTCAGCATCTCCACCTCTTTGGAGATGATCCTGCTGCATTTTTGGTTACCAGGGTCACCTGCTGAACCATTCAGTCCATGTTGCCCTGTACCAGTTAACTATCAATGACAATACAATCTTTAATTCAACATTACTGAAATATTGATTCTGAAAAATTTTTGATTAACCTTTAAGATGTCTCACTCATATTCACAGCTGGGCTTCAAATGCTGGGTTTAAGCTTCCGGTGACACTTATGTCTCTTCCAAGTTTTATTTTCTGTTTATACTTTACACTTCACTGCTTAATTTTGGTAGGGAAACACCTGAATTTCAGTCATTTTTTCCAATATTTTCCCATCCATCTGGCAAAAACAATACTAAATATTTCACTCCCACATGCTTTGCTTTATTTCTACAAGGCAAAGTCATTTAAACATGCTTACCCAAATCAAGTGTCATAACTTTTAGTCCACAACATAAAAAATTTCCTATTAGTAATTCAGAAAGCACACTTTTCTAGACTATATGGTGTTGTTTGATAAGACAGCAGGAAAGAAGCTATTTTCTGATTTAAAGATAGTTTATCTTCTTTGACAGTTTTCTTCCCAGTTAAAAAAAATGTCTTGGAAAATACTGTCTTCTCAAATTCAGCACAGATTGTGGTAGGCAGATAAGTATCTAAATATTATTGATCTCAGAACTTTTTCTATGTTCATCAGGGTCAATTAGCAGAAATTAATTCACAGGATAACACACATATCACAAAGTTAAGCCTTACATTTAAAATGTTGCTTGTATGACACTGACAAACTATAGATAAATTTTGCCTATGCTGCTGATGAATGTTCAAAGTGTCAAAATACTTTTACTAAAGAAAGGATTTCCAAAAATCAATATAATCTACTTGTCATGGGCATGATGACTATTTCAAGCAATGTCCTGGTGCACAAATGAGATCATTCATGCAAACGTCCTTTTCAGTCCTCTTCCCCTTCCCCACCCTCCTCTGGGCACAGTAAAATTAAGAATTACACAGAATTCAGATATGGTGCATTTCTTAGAGCACTAAAAGCATCCAGTGACTATTATTACAACTGAAGAACTACACCCAAATAAATAAATTAATTGTTTTTTCTGATAAATGTTGCTCATTTTTTTATACTTTAACTATCCCAGATCACATTAAAGCAGCAAAGAACAGCTGCATAACCATTATTTTTTAGTTGTTTCAAATAATGAAGACTGATAGTTTGCATTGATGTATTTGCAGCATACACCATTTATGCTTTTCCTATACTGACTTGTATGTATTTAACTGTGCTTTAGATTAATCTTCAGATTATTCTGTGCATGTTTGGTCACGAAGTGGTAACACTTGGCATGCAGATACTGCATATTTTAAGACATGTGGGAGCTCTACTGCAATGGGCGAGTGCTGCCTGCTTTGCTCTCAGCTAGAAGCTGCTGGAATTCATTAAAGCTGCACTGCCAGATCAGTGTAGCTACGCCCTGCATGCTGGAGCACTTGGTTCCCAGGACAGCTGCATGTCTCCTTCTCACTGATGATGTTCACACCAAAAGGGATGCCACACACCTGGCTCCCAACAGGGTTGCATGAAATACTTTAAGGCCACTGAAGATGCCAAACAGCTTTGCATGTTTTCTCTACTGCAGATGGCAAAGTGTTGCAGGGAGAAACACTGATGCTGCTCTTGTCTCTGTTAGATGTTTTATACCTGAAATCACACATCTGATAGGGCATTCATGGGTAACAGGAAATACATCTTGGTTAAGGAGCAACTGATCAATGAAAAGTCGGTGAGGTTTATTATTGTTAGGTATACCTAATAATTTATTTATTATTTACGAAGGTCACAGATGATCAAGAGCATGAGGTGGAGCACAATTTTCAGAGAATGTAGCAGCTGACAGCTTGCAGTTTGGTGATGGGGTAAGGAGACTGTGGGAGCTGTTCCTATACTGCACAATGCTGGGAGCTCAGTTTTACTGTGATTTCATTGAGGTGATAAAAAAGAGTCAGTCAAAATGCATCAGGATTCTTCTTGCTCCCCACACTGACTGAAAGGAGCAAAGGATACACAGGTACTGTTCTCCCTAAAAAGCTGCTAAGCCTGATGGTAGCCTATGAAGAGCAGAGCAGCTCTTGGTTCAGCCTGCCTCACTGCTATTTTCTGTAAAGGACAATGCATAAATGTAAATGTTTACATTTTCATTGTTTTTTAGTTAGTCATATGCTTAAATGTATCTGAAACATATTACTGAAATGTTGGCAAAAATAACTGAAAGAGGGCTAATTTCCCTAATAACTTACTGAACAAGGTAGTGATCTTCCCTAGAAAAATACTGCAAAATTTACCCTAAGATATAAAATTATACTTTTTAATTGTCACAAGGTTTTCTTTTTCATCCTGTATTTGTAATTTCTTTCTGACTCAGTTAAACTTCATGGCCAATGAAGGGACTCATTTTATATGCTGTGAAAGTCTTAGCTCTGAGTTTATAGATTGTCTTCCTCAAAGGGTCCTCTTCCAAATCAGAATTTCAAATAGGTTCACATTAAAGACAGAATTCGAACTGGTGAGTCTTCCTGTAATTAACTGTGATAACACAGGGGATGTGGAATGCCCTTTAAAACATAGCTGTAGGCTTGCAGCTGTCTTTCTGGGATGTACTACAGTTCAGTCGCTGTAGTGTGTATTATGATTTAACAGACCAAAAACATTTTCAAGAGATTGACATATGATGTGGCAAAATTCAATCAGCTGAGAAAATAACCAGCTATTCTCAAGTTTTTTAAAAGCATCAGCAGTTGTGTTGACATTACTAGAGTTTGGCTAAAAGGTTATAAATTTGAATTTTGCTAGCAATGAGTGAGGTTTAAAAAGACATAGGAATAGCCAATCAACTGCCACTTAGTATTACACAGACTGATGCACTAAGGTAAAAAAGAGTCTGATCAGTGATTACAGGAAAATGGTTCCTTTGCCTCCCAGCTTCCTCCTCCACTGCTTTCAACAGCCTGCCTCAGCTTGTGCTTCAGCCTTATCAAATCTGAATGGTTCCCCCATTCAGAATAAATAACAGCCTGCAGGATGAACTTGCAATTAAAATGATAGGTGAACTTGTTTATTTAATCAAAGAAGCACACAGCTGTAACAATAAAACTTGCAAATACCATCCACAGGGAGATCTAGACAGCATGCTAAGGATTCATAAGATAACATAAGGAGTTCTCACAAGAAACTTGGTGCTATTTAAGCCAAAGACATCCTGAGCATGAGTCTTTAAGAGGAGAAAATATATCTGCTTTCCTGAACATTGCAGAGGGAACTTCACAAGATGGGAGCAGGCTGGTAGCAGAACAAAAAGTGTCACCAGTAGATGGATTAATTGGCCATAACCCACTGCCTCATGAATGCCAGGGGACAGCAGCAACGTCGGAATTGCCTTGAGGTTCTTGCCCTAATGAGGAACTGTGGAATAAGTTTCCTGTCTGCATTTTCCTCATGGGAGTACTTCACCCTGTAATGCTTCGGGAGGTTGAAAAGACAATGACTGATAATGTCTGACTCAAATTTAGATTCATAGGTAACAAAGACAAAGCTAAGCCTAGTTTTTCTACCTCATTTGGATTGCAGTCTTAATCAGATTTATCTGTAATTTCTAGGAAAAAAAAGAACTCTGAGGAGGTTTATGTTCTGTTGCATCCCTATATATAGGATTATAAACACTGAGGCAATAATGCTTTCCCTTAGAGAGAGGTCAGACAAATGAATAGAAAAAATCATAGTGAAAATTGTCTGCCTGAGACTCCTGAGGTAGCTTTTTTTAACCTGAGATACTGTCAGGCAAGACACTTTCCTCAGTCACTGTGTTAGTGCCTTAAAAGATGCAATGGTGAGGAGTGAGGACTCTTCTGCCCACCCATCTGTGTGACTTTTTTTTAAATCAGGAGGATATCCTGCATCCTTAAGATAGCACTAGTCTGTGATCTGAAGTTCAAATTACTGAGTGGAAAGAAAGAAAATAAAATGTCATAGATATTGTCTCATTCAGACATTCACTTCAGAAGAATATCTAAAATTAGTTTTCCTCTCTATTTTGTTTATTTTATTCACTTCAGGTCCACTATTGCAAAAATATTTATAGATAGACTATCTTTTCTGTTTGTTTCCCCTTTTTTTTGTCTTTTGAGTCCCTTATACCCTTTTTCTTCATTGAAATGCTGTCACAGTTATGATTAATTGCAACAATATGCATTTTTTCCTCTGTTGCACAATGTTTTTAATATTAAAAGAAACTCACTTGGAACAACAAGAACGCAATTATGTATTTCCAATATTTATTTGAATAGAGTTACACCTTTTAATGACAATTTTCAGAAAAATTGGACATCTGTATGGGCAAAAGTAATACTTACAGAATAATGCGAGGAAATTAAACATTATTCTGTATCACAATGTTTGGCAAGTTTATTATACAGAAAGTACCTAAGAAAAGGTTACATGAAATAAGCTTTCCAAAACACACTAATTTGTACCTAAACAGTTTAAACAAAAATTTTTAAGAGAACATAAAGAAATATTTCTGTCTTTTTACACTTAGTAATGTGGCAAGAATAACAATCTATGTGGGTTTTTTTAAACCTTTACTTGGCTTCAGTTTTTTATGTGGCAACTTGCTGGTGCTTTTCTTTGGTGTTTTTTGTTTGTTTGTTTGTCTGGTTGGTTGGTTTGTGGTTTTCTTTTTTTCACTGAAAACAATAGGGCTTGACAAAGCAAAGCATAACTAATAGAAAATGTTGTAACTCTGGATGAATAAACAGATCAATTTCTTAAGGGTAAGACAAACCCTGCCATGCATTATCCATTACTGTTCTAATATCTCTTACAATCTATCATTGTGACAAAAGTACAAACTGTCTTCATTTTTCTGAGCTGTGGACACTTTCTACATCTAGTGAAATCTAGTTCACATCTTAGTCTGTGCAAACTGCAAGCACTGCAGAACATGAAATCGAATGTTGGTGTCACAGAGAAGACTTGTAAAAAATTACAAGAGATTACATGATATTTAAAATATTTGAAAATTGAAAACCTCAGTTGGAAAGATAGTAAATGCAAGCAAATGGAACTGCAATCTAAGTGCAGAGATCTTTCAGCACAGAGGTGTTCACCTGCATCCCTGGAAAGAGCCCCATAACCCCCTTCGTTGAGGGGAGGTGGGAGTCCCTCTGCCATCTCCAAATGCACCATTTCTTTCACCTATTAACAGGGCTGCACTATGTGCTGACTACTGGCTCAACAAAAATGTGAGAAACTCTTTCATTTTCACATTTTTTATCCCTTCCAGTCTTATAAATTTTCATATTGCCAAGTCACTGTAGAAGAGGCAGCAGAAAAGCGCTGTGGAAGAAAGAGGGCATCTGTGTGATAGAAAGGAACTAAGAAAGAATTTGGGGAAAGGTGACAATTGGATTTGAGACAGAAGGGGGAAAACAAGAAACTTTCCCCCTGAAATCTGACAGAATTTTCTTTAAATTCCTTACTTACTTCCTTCTTATTAGGACACTAAAATTCATCTTGTATCTTGCGTGACACACCCAATTCATCATATATGTGTATGTGTTCACAAAAATCCACTTGCATGCATGTATGCAGGTGAGCTCACTTCCTACTTTGTACCTCCATTATTATCACTAAATATCCCAGTGTGAATTACAAACACTTCTATAATTTCATAAAATGAAGCCAATGCTTTTCATAAATTGATACCTAAAGTCTCAGCCAAGAACAACTGTTAATTAAAAAAGACATTAATGTATTAAATATTTTATCATAGTTTATAGAGTTCCTAATTTTCCTTGGTGGTCTCTTTCAATGGCTCATAAGTTTTTTGTACTTTTATTAATTTTATTAATTTTATTAATTGCTTAATTTTTAAAAATCTGAAACATGAATTTCCTAAAGCCCTGAAAGCCTTATTCATACAAAATCTAACATTTCAGCCTGTTGCTTTTAAGTGTTTGTGATCCAGATATTCAGAAATATTTAAATGCCTAAAGATGTATCACAGGCTGAAAGGTATTGAGGTATAAAAGTAGAACTCAGTCATAAGCTGTGATATAGGCAGCTATCTCACTTATGCATTTCTGTCAGTCCTATTATGGATTGCTAAATGCTTTTGAAATCTAGTCTTGTAATCCTAAACTTAAGGTTTTTTAAGAAGAATCTTCCTAAGGGAAGCACAATTATACTGTATCTCTGCAGATCATGAATATATAATACATGACATTGTGATTCTCATTCTTAGTCCAAAATAGGTATTTTTAAATTTATTACTTTTAGTTTGTTAAAAAACAACAACCTTACGGGTAAGGTTGCCTTTTAATTTTTTATCACAAAAACACAGATGTCAGACTGCTATGCAGTAAGTGACTTACAAGCTACTAGAAGAGCATTGGTATACACAGGATAATTTGTCCTCAAAGGTCAATTTTTACAGTATTTTTCAGTTCTAAATAAAATCAGAACATTCCAGTTAAACTATATGGCAATAATTTCAATGGCTAAAGAAACAATTTCATATCTGCTTCTGTGGTTTGCAAATTTAAAGCAAGACTGATCCTCTCATGGCAAGTCAATTTCCATACACAGCTTTGGTTGTTTTATGCTATTTATTCAAAGAAAGAATTTATGGGAATATGTCACCCTCTCCATTTCAAAGTCTTAGAATGCTTTCAGCAAGAATGTTGGAAGAGAAGATCTGAAGTACAGCAGGACCAGTCCTTTGCTTTAATTGTACTCTTTCTGTTTCCCACTTTCCCTTTTTCTGACAGAGGAGAAAAAATAATTAGTAATGCTTAAAAGTATGGAGACTGAAGAGAGTTTTTCCAAGACTGTCCACAAACACGTGTTCTAAGCAGGGCATTCCCCATCTAAGCAGAAGATCTCCTCTGCCACAGACTATTGGGATCCTCATGGACTCCAACTCCTGTACACTTTCTGCTCCCCTGCCAGTGTGCACAAAACCACTGAACTACAATTTAAATCAGAGACAATGAGGAGATTCTGCAGAGAAAGACAGAGTAGGAAGCCAGAGACTGACTCTAGAGCAAGGAATTTAAGATTAAGAACAACACCATTTGGGAACAGTACCATTTTGGGAGCTGGTGAAGGAAAAGGTCTGAGATCAAAGTAGCAAGCTATCATAGATGTGGGGGAAAACCAGTGTATTTAAACTGTCAGAGAAAAAAAATTATATAAATCTTCAACAGAATGAGAAGCTGGAAAGGACAGGAAAAAGAATGTAGAGGAGAAGCAGAAGGAGTAGAAAAACAGGTTCAGCTAGAACAGGCAATAAGAGCTCGAGCTCAGTAAAGGACACTTTCTGAGATCTAATGGAAGTCTGTGTCCTGGAACAGACATCTAGGTTCTTACAGTTTACTATTGCCATGCTGGCAGGAGCACCATGAGAAAAGCATGGAAAAATCATGGATGAAGACAGGATGTGCTTCCCACCTCTCAGCTGTAGAGTGTGACGCACTCCGTGCACTCCAGAGCCCAACAGCTCTGCTGACACATATTTCTGGAGACTGAACAGGTTCCTAACCTGCTCATAACTTATTTCTCTTTCAACTATCAACCCCAGGAACACATTTTTGGAGGCTTGTTTCCATTTTAATTTTCTTTAAAAAAAAACCAAAAACTTCCTATTTGCTTCCTATCAAGAAATGTGAGTCAGAAGCAGCATGGTCTGTGCAAACTTCATGCCGTTTTTTGTACTCTTCCATTACATAATCTGTATCCTGTATCAGCACACAGATGGGTCAGACCCGTTGCTGAATTCAGCTGAGTAATGAGCAAAACTGACCTCTAGAGCTCCAATTCCTTCTGTTACAGAATTAAGATTGTGCTACAGTGAATGGGAAGGACTGAACTCATAAAAGCAGCGATAAGAACTGAATGATGAAAAATGTGGAAAATAAGAAGAGGAAAGTAAATGGGAAATATCCTTACATGCAAAGATAAGATGTGGGGGGAAAACTGGCTAAAATAACTTAAGGAAAAAAGCAAGGAGTTTTTAAGGTAGACAAGGAATAAAGAAATGTCATGAATACTTGAACAAAGGATATAGTAAATTGTAAATCATGATGCAGAAATAAATAAAGCAAATATTTCTGCTCAAGGTTTGGAAAGAAACAATGCTTTACTAACAACATTTTACAGGNGACTTAGCATCTCTTATCCTTTAATTAGCAAATTTATGATAAACAGTACAACAAAGCATATATTAAAAGGACAGATATTTAGATAATTGATTAGTTGCAAAAAAACCTGGCAATAATGATTTCTTACCAAATAGGGGCTGTTTCTGGGAGTGAATATTATAAACCACCATGTTTCTAGGTGTGATTCAGAAATATGTATTNTTTCTTTAAAAAAAAACCAAAAACTTCCTATTTGCTTCCTATCAAGAAATGTGAGTCAGAAGCAGCATGGTCTGTGCAAACTTCATGCCGTTTTTTGTACTCTTCCATTACATAATCTGTATCCTGTATCAGCACACAGATGGGTCAGACCCGTTGCTGAATTCAGCTGAGTAATGAGCAAAACTGACCTCTAGAGCTCCAATTCCTTCTGTTACAGAATTAAGATTGTGCTACAGTGAATGGGAAGGACTGAACTCATAAAAGCAGCGATAAGAACTGAATGATGAAAAATGTGGAAAATAANAGCCCCACAGAAAAGGGTAAGACAAAGGGGAACCGATCAGGAATGGAATAAATTATTTTACAGAGGAACAAAAATTCTTTCCTTCTACATCGTCCAAATCCAAACTTCAGTACATGTTGCACAATGAAAAAGCATTTCCTCATAGCAGAAAGTCTGAAAAAGAAACTCTGAGTCATTACAGAAAAAAGGAGAAGTAATTCCCAGTAAAATATAGACACTACATGGTTTAATGAAACCTAGAAGGAACAAGCGAGGAGGAGGAAAAATGAAAAGCAGTGGTGATTTTCTGCCTCTAGATAGCGCTGCTGAGATTGATACTGGCAAACTGCCTCCTGTTCTGCATACTGCACACAGTTCATTTTTAAAATGTCACTGAAAAAATTGGAAATTATATAGAAAAAAAGCTACCAAATTATTCCAGGCTGAAGAAAATTCAGGTGAATGAGGACTTTAAAATATCAGTCTCTTTATCCTAGCCAAAAAAATTTTAAAAAATAAAATTAAAAACAGAAATAAAAAACCAGATGGCAGATAGCTTGATTGCAGTGTATAAGCTCCCTCACAATGTACTAAAGAAGTCTTTAATCTACCAGGGAAAGACAGAAACCAATGGTTAGAAATGGAAGGCAGGAAAATTCAAAATAGAAGTAAGATAAAAAATTTAACAGCGTAGGTAAATAACAGCTGGAACAACCTCCCAAAGGGAATGGGAGATTGTTCATTGCCTGGTGCTCTCAAATCAAAGCTGGGCATCTCTTCAGAAAAGTTGCTTAGTCTCAAGCCACTGAAAGAAATATAATATCCTTTAAAATGCAGGACATATGTGACTAGATGATCTAAGAGTCTCTTTTGGCCCTAAAATCTGTCAGTCAAAGGTAAGGCTGTAAAATATTGCTGCTCAGAATTGGATTTTAACCCTTCTTCAACCACAAAATATAC
>VZRX01015672.1:69446-95934 GCA_013398075.1 Notiomystis cincta | reverse complement strand
CCATCCCTTCTTCCACCCCTCCTCTCATCTTCCCACCCCTCCTCCCATCCTTCCCCCCTCCTCACCAGCCCTGCAGTTCATCCCTGTGGTTCCTCCCTGCCCTCCTGGCATCCCACAGCTGCCTGGGGCAGACCCTGTGCTGCAATCAAACTCTGTGAGACCATAACTGGTTCAGTCAATCTGCACAGGCCCAGGTTCATTTTAATTGGGCTGATTTAATGGTTAATGGGATTTCATGATTACAAGCAGTATTTGCTTTATCAAATAGGCCAGATTAGATGTAAATCAAATTAGTCCTGATAATCTGAGCCTAAGAAATGTTCAGCTGTGAGGGTGATGTGATCTCACCTGCAGGGGGGAAAGGAAAGGAGATAAAAACTTCAAAATCAGAGCTTTATGGTGTTTCCTGATTTGAGAATTTTCTTAGTTTTATGAATTGGAGCCTCTCAAAGGGAATAGTGAAATCCAAAGAGAAAAAGGATTCTTCTCTCACCCACAGCTCTGCAATCTGCCTGTTAAAAAAAAAAAAAGGCATTTTAAGGAAATAAAAAGTGTTTTGGGAAACTGTAGCTCTTACAGGAGTCACATCAAGGGCCTTTTGTGCTTCTGGCAATCAGTCCAAATTCATCAGTCACTTTCTCTATAGCTGTGCCCTGTGTAAAACTTTTATTTGATGTCCCAGACAACCTTGAAAATTCTTCTGGGCTGCATCAATCTGATTTAATTCAGCTTCCTGTTAGGGTAGCTGATCCCAAATCAGCCTGGAGCACCCACACTCTGCTTACTGCAGGATTTGGGCTGGTGCATGTTCAGGATTGGTGCCAGGACAGGGTGGCCAAGGCAGTGCCAAAAGTCTTTGTGCCTTGGGAAGTGCAAGGAAAATGAAGTTGCTGCTTATTGTTGCTTGCAGCACTGCAAGGGAACATGGAGCCAGTCAGGTCAGAAAGAATTTGCCCCAAAATAATTCTGTGAATGAAGCTCAGGGCCAGCTGAGCATGGAAGTTCTTGCCAGAGGAGAGGTTTTAGCTAAATAAAGTTCTGGTGAGCAATTACTCTCATAATTTGGTGGTAAATCCTGTTGGGGAATTGCTCTTGGTAACTCATATTATTAATTAGCTCAGCTACCATGAGGCACCAATAAATACAGCAAATCTCCTGATGAAGAGTTAATTGTTTCTTCCCATTTTGCACATGGAATACCTGAGGAATGAAGGTTTTTCCTCTCTTTTGGTGGGTACAGAGACACCCTCTCAGTTTGCAGACAGGGGGAAAACGTGAGCTGTGTGTGTGAGGAGCCTTTGGAGTCTGCAGGGTCTGGGCCAGTGAAGAGCTGCTCTGAACAGCTCCAAAGTCAGGACTCTTCCAGGAAGGGGATTCCTTTAATTCAGAGACTGGCTTGGGTTGGCAGGGACCTTAAAGACCCTCTTGTCCCACCCCTCCCACTGTCCCAGGCTGCTCCAAGCCCCATCCAAGCTGGCCTTGGACACTTCCAGGGATCCAGGGGCAGCCACAGCTTCTCTGGGCACCCTGAGCCAGGGCCTCCCCACCCTCCCAGGGAAGAATTCCTTCCCAATATCCCATCCAGCCCTGCCCTCTGGCAGCTTGAAGCCATTCCCTGTGTCCTGTCTCTCCAGGCCCTTGGAAAACATCCCTCTCCAGCTCTCAGTGGGGTCAGCCTGGGAGCAGAGCTGGGGTCACTGGTGCTTCCCTGAGCTGCTGAGTTTTTGTTGCCAGCACAGGCTCCCCTCTCCAGGCTCACCTCTCTCCACAAACAGCCTGAGAATGAGCTATGACATTTCTAATTAAGAAATAAGCTCCTTGTGCCATTCTCTGCCTGTGTCACCATTCCCCAACCTTCAGCAGGCCAAGGCATCATCTCAGTGATGATTTTTTTGTGGCTTCATGGTTTACTCAGACCTGTGCAGCCCTGTGCAGGACAGCCCTGGCTCCTTTAGAACAGCAAATCCACATTCCCATGGAGAGGGACCACAGCAAGGTGGGAACCTGCCCTGGTGATGGCCTGCAGTGAAAATGTGGAAATCCCTCCTGTCACAAGCTCAGCCCCTGGAGCCCCTGAGTGCTGGAGGCTGATGAATGTCTCCTTCCATTTGTTTTTCCATGCAAGGAGAGGTGTCCACCCCTGCTGTCCTCAGGGTCTGTCTGTGTGTGCTGGGAAATGGTTTTCAAGCATCACCTGTGGTGCCATAATTCCCTTTAATAAGCAGAAATAGGTCTGTGATGAGGAAAGAGTTGCCAGGGCTGTTGTGTCATGGTACAGAGTAATATGCTTGAAGAAAGGTGTTTGTCTTATTTTCTGGGGCTGTCATGGTTAATAAATGGATGAATAATTAAGTAAACTTATCCATAATTAACTCCACAGCCTGTGGGCATATGACCAATTTGGCCAGACCTTATGTCAAGGCACATATATCAGCCCTTGGAAGAAATCTCAATTCTTTATGGAAGAGCAAGTTTCTCCAAGCAAATTCCTTGCTGAATTTCCAATTAACTTAATAAATAGATTTTCTTCTGTTTGTATTTATTTTACAAATAACCCTGTATTGTTTTACCACTGGTGTCTCACTGCTGCAGCTCATCCTGTAAAGTATGATTTATGTTTCTCTGTCCAATGCTTGAAGCTTCATTGGGTTACTGTATTATTCCATGTAGAAAATTATGTGGAGAGTTGTAAAAATTCTTGATTGAATTCCATATGTAAAACACACCATGATTCAGGGGAAATAACAGGGTGGGAAAAAAAAGAGATGTTCTTAGGTTTATTTTTCAGCCTGGATTTTTTATTTCCTCAGCTTTGGACTGATTTCTTTGTTAGGCTTTTATCACCTTTTGTTTTCATTTAATGAAATGTTCATTCATTTTCATAAAAACCCCTTCAGTGGATATTGGAAGAAGATGAGTGTTATTGGAGGTGTATTTCTATACTGAGGTTTTGGGTAGGAATCTGAGTTTTTGGGCTAGGAATCTGAGTTTTTGGGTAGGAATGTGGTCCTTGAACATTCTGGAGTTATTTCAGCAGCTCTGGAAGCCCTTTGCTGCTGGGGCTGTCCATGAGCAGTGGGGTTGGTGGAGCATCTCCTCTGTTGTTATGGGAACACCAGCAGTGGGGTGCCAGGGAGGGCAGCAGAGGTGGTGTTTGCTGAAATCAATTCTAAATTCAGCTTTTGCTCTTCTCCTCAGACATTCCCACTCTGGCTTTTTGCAGCAGTGCTGTGAATAAAAGGTGTTTGGAGATGTGACCTGTGCTGGGCACAAATATTCCTTATTTCCATGTGGTGTTGCCATCTGGGGGCTGTTATTTGGGATGTGCATCCCCATCCTTTCCTGTGCCATTGCAATAATTCACTCACAGCTGCTCAAAACGTGAGAAATCCACATTCAGAGCTCCCCCAAACCTACAGTTCCTTGAATTATTGGGATTTCAGGCCCTGGGGCTCATTGCAGGGCCAGCAGTGCTGCCCCACCCCTGTCTCACACTGCTCAGGTGTTTCAAACACAAACCCAGTTGCATTTTGAGTGGCACCTCCTCTTTGAAGCAGGAACAGAACCCAGGAAGTGAAATCCTGGGGGGTTTCAGGGTGAGAGTGTGCAGACTGGGTGGCTCCAGCACAGCTGCTCTTTGAGCCATGAATATTCAGAGAGGCTGGGGGTGAAACTGCCCACCCGTGGGTGGAGAGGCTCTGCAGGCAGAGCAAACCCTGCTCCACCAGCTCCTTCAGCCCAGCAGATGCTGCTCATCCCCATGGTTGTGCCTCCCACCCAGGGCTGCCACTGGAATGTGTGGTTGTAAAACTTTCTGAGTGACTCTTGGAGACTATTTCAGTCTAAACTCATTTTTGGGTGCAGGGTGTGTGAGCTTGGGTAGTTCAAGAGTTTATTTTAAAGACTTTTTCCTACTTTCAGACAAGACAAAGCCTTTGACATTTTAGAGCCCGTTCAAGCATCCAGCTCAGAGCTGCAGCAAAGTATTTAATTTCATTATTTTCACTCCATCTTCCTCCCTAAAAAATGTCTGAAGCACACATAACATTAGAGCTGCTTGAATGCTCCACAGCAAAACTGCAGGGACTTTGGCACTGCACCTGATTGGAAATTCAAATGGGATTTGCTGGTGGGGATCTAAATCTGTCTGTCAGCTCAGGGCACGTGAGGAGAAGGTGGGGATGATGTTACCAGAGTCAGCATCTGTGGGATCATTTCCTACCTGATTTGCAGCACAGAGGCTTCTGAGCACTGCCAAACCTCATGTTTTAAAGAACAGAGCCAGGAAAATTGGGGATGATCTCTTCCTTTCCTGAAAGCAGTGAGTTGTATCTATTTCCTGGGTGTTACATCCACAGGTGCTGAGAATCTTTAATGCTTCTGGAAATTTCCAGCTGCAGCTCCTGGGTCTCCCCAGGTCATGGAGAGGTGATGCTGAACTGGGGGGGTTTGTGCTATTTTGTACCTTCCCTCCAGACACACATTTTGCCTTCCAGATTTTTTGAGGGGCTTAATTCACTTGATTATTTCATATAACTGCAAGAAAAAAATCAATGAACAACTGGATGTCTCATTTTTTTTCTTTAAATGTCAATATTTCATGGTTGCTATTATTTATTTTTTCCACTCTCCTCTTTCCTGCTGTTGCCTAAGCAGGAAAGAAGCTGATGCTCACTAATACCAAATTTAAATTTGTTGATCAAGTTTCAGAAAGACTCATGAATGAAAGAGAAAATCTAACCCAGCATTTTCAGTATTTCTAATTGTTCCACAAGTAAAAAAGAACTCAAAATGTTGTGAGCAAGCAAGAAATGCAAAAGTGTCTTTTTCCAGCTGATGAACTGGAATTTTGCTGGTTTGGAATTTAATTTTTTTGTTTATCTGACCCAAATGTTGACTTCTGATTTAGGGTTTTTTTTTCCTAATTCTGTGTATCAGAAATAGAAACACATTGGGCTTGATGAAAGTCACAGCCTTGTAACAGACATTGTTTTTAAAGGGAGTGAGAACTTTCTGGAATAAATCTGAGCTTTATTTTCCAATCAAAACCAAGCACTCTTCAACCCAAGCTTTTGGTCCTTCTGGAGAGACTTTTCAAATGTGCCCCTGCCTTGCATTTAGAAGGAAACAAATGAGACACCAGCTAATAAAAATCAGCCACATCATTTTAGATAACTCAGTTTGTCCTTTTTCTTGTCAAAGACACAGATGCCCAGCACTTTACTCAAAACTCATCACAAGAAATCCTCTTTATACCTAGGAAAAGTTTCTCCATATGGTAATGGCATCACAAAAGAGCTTCTATTGATTATCCCCTGCAGATATCCCAGCTACAGAACAATTATATAAAAATTTAGAGTCTTACAACTCCTTGCTGCAAATGTGATTCAGTTTTGTTTCTCTGGGAAGACACAATATTCTCTGTGGGGCTTTTCCTTGCCTTCTCTAAGAGCATTTCATTTTAGGGAGTGTTTAGTCCCTGTGGATTGCAGGGGGGCAGGAGTGTGAAGTCTGGGTAGGGGCTGTGTGAGTGGGCACAGAAGGCTCTGGTCAGCAGGGGAGTGGTCAGCAGGGGCTCTGGTCAGCAGGGGAATGGGCAGCAGGGGAGATGGTCAGCAGGGGAGATGGCACCCAGAGGTGATGTCCACCAGGGGCTCTGGCCATCAGGGGTCACGGCACCCAGGGGTGATGGCCAGCAGGAGTTCTGGTCAACAGGGGAGATGGTCAACAGGGGCTCTGGCCCCCAGAGGAGATGGTCAGCAGGGGAGATGGCCAGCAGGGGCTCTGGCCCCCAGGGGAGATGGGCAGCAGGGGCTCTGGCCCCCAGGGGAGATGGGCAGCAGGGGCTCTGGCCCCCAGGGGAGATGGGCAGCAGGGGCTCTGGCCCCCAGGGGAGATGGGCAGCAGGGGCTCTGGCCCCCAGGGGAGATGGGCAGCAGGGGCTCTGGCCCCCAGGGGAGATGGGCAGCAGGGGCTCTGGCCCCCAGGGGAGATGGGCAGCAGGGGCTCTGGCCCCCAGGGGAGATGGGCAGCAGGGGCTCTGGCCCCCAGGGGAGATGGGCAGCAGGGGCTCTGGCCCCCAGGGGAGATGGGCAGCAGGGGCTCTGGCCCCCAGGGGAGATGGGCAGCAGGAGTTCTGGTCAGCAGGGGCTCTGGCCAGCAGGGGCTCTGGCAGTGCTGTGAGGGCGGATGTGCTGGCTGGGCACAGCCCCCAGGGGTGCCTGGCCTCTCACCCCCTTCCCCAGCTGGCCCTCAGGTGTTGGCTCCTTGAGGGGAGTGTGGGTCACAAACCAACCTGGGGCAAAGGCCCCCCCGATTCCAGAGCCAGCTTTGACCCTGCTCTCCTCTGGGCTGGCCAACAGCAGCTGCTTTTTTGGCTGCTGGCACAACACTGGTGTGCAGCTGTGGATGGGCGAGTTTGTAACCAGTGTGATGGGAAAAACAGGGAAAACCAGGGAAAACCAGGGAAAAACAGGGAAAAACAAGGAAAAACCAAACACAACCCTGGCCTGAGGAGCTTGGAGTGGTTTGGGCCCTTCTTTCTGATCTGAAAGTCAGAAATAAAGACTTTTTTGGAAATTTAACAAGTTTTACCTGCAGGCTGGGAAAAAAGGAGACTCAGGGGGACCTTCTTGCTCCCTTCAAGGAGGGTGGAGCCAGGTGGGATTCAGGCTCTTCCCAAGGGGAAAGGGGCAGGGAAAAGACTCAGGGGAGGTTCCAGTTGGGTGCTGGAGAAAAATTCTTCACTGGGAGGGTGCCCAGGGGAGAGGTGGAGCCACAAGCCCTGGAAGGGACAGGGACCTGGCAGTGGTGGGACTGGATGTCCCTGGAGGTCTTTCCCAACCTAAATAATTCTGTGTGCAAGCAGGGCCATCCCAATGCTAGTTTTATTTCCAGGTTTATCTGCACTCCTGGAGGGACTTATATAATTTCTCAGCTCCCTCTACAGCCAAGTTAACAAGTTGGCTGCAAAAAGCAAAATATTTCAGACGATAAAAAGAATTTTTCTAATTTTAGTCCTTGAAAAAAAACCACTTCCATGTTTTCTCTGTTTACCAGGTAAATTTGTTTCTAAACCCTCCATCCTTTCTCTGTTTGCCAGGTAAATCTTTCGAGTTGGAGCTGACTGGTGTGTGTAAAGCACATTTTTGTGCTTTACTCAATGCTTTGAGATCAGTGGAAATAAAAAGCTGTATAATTACCCTCTGGCCTTTTATCTTTCTGTGGTATCATCTCTAGAGAGCCAACGATGGGGTAGAGAAGCCTCTGCACAGCAGATAATCACAGCTATTAGAGGAAACAATGCCACTTAAAATCAACTGTGTTCTGCTCAGTAAAACATTGATATTGGAGTCTCTGTTGATCCATTCCTGAAATCAGGCAGCCAAGAAACAGCTCAAGGTAGCACCCACAAATTGAACTAATTGTTGAATATTCTAGTAATACCTTAAAATATTCAAAGGATTGGTATTATGAGATGGGGGACCCAAATGATATGAACATCTGCTCTAAGTGAAAAATACAAGTCAGCCTTAATTACGAATTTGCAATCAATGCAGCTGTTTTGAAGGTATTGGTAAATAATTAATGAGTGAGTGCAGCACAGGGATGGAAATTTCCTCTAAAACCTGATTTTAAGTGAGTATCTGTGCTTTTTAAAGGAGGGGAAGGAAAGGAGCAGATTTCTGATAGAGCTGGAATGTAAAAGGGGACATTTAGGAGGAGAAAAGGAGTTTTATTCAGGAGCTGGATGCACGTGGAGTGTTTCAGCAGCTCCATTTGTCATTACCCTGCTCAGCACAGCAGCTGAGTGGCTGGGATTGGTGATTGTGTGGGGAATATTCACTTGTCAATAAGATCTTGACTGAATGTCACATCCACTTAATGGCATTTAAAGGGGAAGAAAATCACTGTCTCACACCCCTGAGAAAGGTCAGAGCATCAATTCATCTCTGTTTGTCTGAGACCAGGTGAAACTACAATGCAAGTTTGATTTTTTTCATTCCAGTTCTGAGCTGAGCTGGGTCTGAAGCTTGTGCCAGGAAGGAGAACAAGCTGCCCTGGGTGGCAGTGGCTCAGGTAGCTCATGGACCTCCTGCATCCCTGTGAGCATCAGCCCTTGGTCTTTCCTGTCCTGCTCAAATTGGGCAAAGTTTTCAAGCCTCGTGGGGCTCCCTGCCCAGCCCAAACACTGACACAGAGAACACAGGGGCTGTGCCACATCTGCAGGCACATCTCCTTTCTGTGGGGAATAATGAGAATAATATGTGAGCTCAGCTATGCCAGGATCCCTCCATCTCTTTGAAACTTCATTAGATATGGCTCACTGATTAAAAAAAAAATAAAATTACAGCACTGACTGGTAGGTTTGGGGGGCCTTTTTGGCTCTTTCCAATTAATGAAGTAATTTTAAGGACCTTCAAAGCTCAGCACACATCAGAGCTGCCTGGGAGCAGCTGTAAATGCAGCTCCCTCTGTGTGCAGGATCTGCTGGGGCTGAGCTGTGCAGAGCCCACACAGGGGCTGATACTGGTCCCAGCACTGATGCAATGCAGTGCTGAGTTGTTTTTGCACTTCCCCATATCAGCACCAGCACTTCCAGATTTAGTTCAGCTCTCACTGCAATGCCCTCTCAGCTTAGAGAAAGAAAAACAGTCTTCATAGCTGTTCTTAAGTTTTTATCTCAATATTGTGAGCCCTGATGGTGCAGTCTTCATCACCCAGATGGATTAAACCCAAAACCACACCACCCTGAGAATGTTTGTCTTATTTCTAACAAATATGTTGCTATGGGAACATGATGTTGCTCTGGTTGTTGCACCAGATGCACCAGCTATCTGTCTCTAGGCTGGCTTTATTTTCCCCTCTAAATTAATTGCATTTAAACCAAAGACATTAAGTTATTTCATGTTAATTAATTTGAATGTTAAGCTGGGTGTTTGCAGAGTTGCCCCCTCCCTGCTCAGCCCCCAGCATTAATTAATGCAGACCCTGCAGTCCCTCACCCATGGCTGGGTCTGCCCCAGCTCTCTGCAGTTACAGCACTCTCTGCCTGCATGGGAAGTAATCAGTGTCCAAAATAATTGCTTTTCACAAGCCTGCAGTCAGCTTCCTTGTCACATATTTAAGCTGTAATGAAACTGTTTCAGTTGCCAGGAAGAAATATTCAGCTGAAATGTTCTGTAATTGCAGGTGGAAAGCAGAGCCGATAATGGAGCTGGGTTTATTTAGCACGTTGTGTTTTCATTTGTTGGAGGCATTTCCTCCAGCAGTGCTCTCCTCTCCTCATTGCTGCTGAGGGAGGAGGAGGGCTGGGAGCCTCCCAGTGTCCCTGCTTTGCATTTTGGCAGTGGAAGGTGCAGGAAAACCCAGGTGTGGTTCAGGGGGCATGAAGAGCATCCTTTGGCCCCAAGTGATACAGGATTAATCTGATTGCTCTGTGCATTCAGCCAGCAGTGGGGCTCTGGGAAAATGCTTAAATTCGAGTTGGTTACCTAAAAATCTATAAATAAATTATCCAAGGGTTGTTTCTAAATCTAAACTTCCTGGGAGCTCAGCAGCAAACAAATCATTGCTTGGGTTTGCAGCACACAGCATTAAAGCTTCCTCCTAGAATTCAGAATTCTTGGAGCAGAATCCTTGCTATGGGAAAGGACAAGATGCTGAATGTGTGCAGCAGACTTAAACATTTCCTACACAGCCCTGTGATCTGTGGTCAGAAGCTGCAGAGAAACTGGCTAATAAATTAGTAGCCCACAGGGAAATCTTATTTACAAGGAAGGCAACAGAAACATTAATGTGTCTTTATTAGCCTTATTTAGGCCATCTGCTGTGTACATGGTGGGAGCTGCACAGTCCCTGCAGTCAAACAGCAGCAGGGATGTGCTGAGTTCCAAACTCCTCTCATTTAAATGCTTCCTTAGACCTCTTCAGCTCCTGGAACTTTTTGCTGCAGTGAAAAGTCAGCTGATCATCAAGGCAGGGAGCATGGAATATTCTGTGTCTCCATTCAGATGCATTTTCTTTATTCATTGCTTAACTTTGACTTGGATTTTGATAGGTTTCTGGGGTCAGGTTGCCATTGAAATCACTATAACCCAAAATTTAATAGAGAATTCTGTGCTTTGCAAGCCATTCTTTGGGAAGATGCTTTTGAATCAACTATAGCTACTTGCTTTTTAATGCATCCACAGATTTTTCTGCATATGTTTAGATAATTTGAGTGTAGCCCAAGGAAAAGGAATCAAAAAGTTGATTACCATAATTTTGAATTTTACTTCCTATCAGCCTTTTGCTATTCCAAGTGTGTTTCACTTTACAAATTGTTTTGCTTGGATGGGGCCAGCTCAATCCTTGCAATTCCTCACTGAATTCAGTGAACCCACAATTCTTGCTGCTCTCAGTGCCCACAGTTTGGTTGCCAAAGTTCTCTTCACACCTTTGAAGCATTATTTATTTACTTTTTTAGTGGAATGGAGGTCCATGAGCAATGGTAATTTCTTGCTGTCCTGTTGAGCCTGAATTTTTAAGTGAAATGTAAGCCTAAGCAAGCAGCCTGTTAATTCCCAACTAACCTCTCAGTGGCTGATGGCAGCTGGGGAAGGACAACTTTCCCATTTTGTTGAAATAAATAAACTGGGAGGAATGTGTGGAGGAATCTTAGAGGCTTTATTAATGCAAAACACAGAGAGGCTCCTGCTTAGATTGTACTTCTTTGATTACTCAGCTGAGTTATTAGATACATGAAGAACAGCCATTTAAATGTAAATCCATTCTCCTTCTGTAATAGATAAATGGGCTTTGCCTTGAATTTGTAAGCAGAATATATCACTTTGATATAGCAACTGGAGCTGAATAAAGGCAGCCAGTAGACCAAGGGAAGGATGTGGATTCCTTTAAAGTGAATGGAAAAGAGGAGACCATCAGTTAGTTAATTAACTTCATTTTCTGTATTAATGAACTTTCTCTGGTGCTTGTTTAAGCATCCAGATGCTTGCAAATGTTGGTATTTTTTTTCCCCAACAACAGGCTTTAGTTGGCATGTGATAATTATAGATGGGGGTACCTGTCTTTTACATCCCAGATATTATATTTTCATGTGTGAAAGTGTCAGTGTGGGTGATCCAGAGCTGCACTGTGCAGGGTGAGATGCACGTGGCCTCTCAGCCCCAGGGCACTGCAAGTTCAAAATCTGAGAGGGGAAAAAGTGGATTCAGCATCTTGGATGTTCCTCATGAGCCCTGCAGGAGGTCAGAGCTGGATGTTCACCAGAGGCAGCTGCTCTGGCAAGGCTCAATCTCCCAGCTCCTCCTGAACACAGGGCACTTGGACTACATCAATTCCTGCTCCACATTCTCTGCTGGCCGTTCCCAAGAATGGAGGAGCTGAGGGAACCAGCCCCAAGCTGTCCAAGGTGAGAGTTAACCCTTCCTTCAAGCCTCAGATGTTCTTCAGGGGCTGGCTGTGCTCACCAGTGCCAGGCAGTCCCCTCTGCTCTTTGTTACAGAAACTCAGGAAGGATCTTTAATTTCTAAAGGACAGCACAGCAATTTTTCAAGTGGCCCTTGGCT
Source organism: Notiomystis cincta (assembly GCA_013398075.1). Classification (NCBI taxonomy): domain Eukaryota; kingdom Metazoa; phylum Chordata; class Aves; order Passeriformes; family Notiomystidae; genus Notiomystis; species Notiomystis cincta. The sequence continues at coordinate 84,364 of VZRX01015672.1, read as the reverse complement.
CCCAGAGAGGGGCTGGACCAGCCCCTGGGTGATGGCACTGGCCCAGAGGGACTCCATGGACAGTCCTTGGACCATCCCTAGCCCCAGGTGGGATTTTGGAGGTGGCTGAGCTGGCTGAGCTCATCAGGAGCAGAGCTAAGCAGATTTGCAGTGCCTTGGAAAGTCAGGAGCAATGATGGAAGAAACACATCCAAAGTTAAATAAGGGGCATGGTCAGACTCTGTCTGAACCCAGGACAAGAGGAATTGTCCCATGGGCACAGACCTGGGCTGGGACACAGCAGAGCTGCCTGCAGGGACAGGCTCCCACCCAAACCAGAGGCAGATGTTTCCTCGTGCTGACTTTCCCTCACTCAGGACCCTCTGGGTGCTCATGAGCAAATTGCTGCTTCTCCCACACATCCAAGCTCCAGTTTCCAGTTCTGCCCCTGCTCCCTTGGCTTTTGCTTCCTTAGAGCAGAAATACTCTGAAAAAGGAGACATCTCTATTTTAGCAGAACAGGGCTGAGTCCTCAAAAACAACTACAAAAGCACAGCCAAGAACCAGGAAAACAAATGGCAGAGTTTCCCCTTGGTCTTCTGTAGGAAGTTTTCTATTTTCTCTATCCTGGACTCCTGCTGTTGTAGCTGCAAGCACAGCCATCCTTGTTATCCACCTACTATTGGGTGGCATTAATGGGCTGCTTAGTTCTTCCTAACCTGACAGCAATCTGTGAAATGGAACAGATTTAAATTCTAATAGTTAATAGCTGAATAAATACATCTGCCAGCCATAGACCATCTCAAGTAGTGCTCACTGTAACTGTAATTAAACTGTAATTAAAGCCAGTTAAAGCCATCAGACATCTGGGTGGTGAGAGATTAGGTCCATCCTGCTGCTTTCATTACCTCTGTGAGAGTTGGGGCCTCGATGGCACAGCCCTCTCATCATGGGAGGGTATTGTCAATAATTGTGGTGACCAGATTTCCAGTGATGGCTGCATTAAAAACGAGCTGGAAAACAAACTAAGATCTTAGAGATGAATCTGTTGCTGTTAGTTCAGAAGAGTTTCTGCTTGTGAAGGGTCCTGTATGGACAGGAACTAAAAGTTTCAGAATGGTTTGGGTTGGAAGGCAACAAAAATTCCATTTTGTCCCACCCCCTGCCCTGGGCAGGAACATTTTCCACTGGACTAGGTTGCTCCAGGCTCCATCCAACCTGGCCTTGCAATGGACCTTTTGGCCATAATACTTTAAATACTTGTTGCAGTTGTTTTTGCAGGCTGGGAGCTGAAGGAGCAGAGCCCTGCTCAGAAATAAATGATTAAGGAGGGTGCCAGTCACAGATCCCAGAAATACCCTGCAAAACCTTACAGTTGTTTCTGAAACTGCCTGGTGCTGCTTTTATTACTTTTAAATGCCAAGGTAGAAATTAAATTGCTTTTTTTACTGTATCTCTCCAACCTGAGGAAGTTTCTGTTGAAGTCTCTGGAGGAGAGAGCTTTACTTAATCCCCTTAAAATTGGTGTGAGTGCTCCCTGCTGTTTTGCTGTTTGAGCCCTGATTGTCCTCGTGCCTTCCCTTGCTGTTCTGAGGGTGGCAAAGAAGGGTGACTGGTTTGGGGGCAGTTTATTTATTACATTATTCTGAATCACTGTTGGCTGTGAGCTGACTCTGGTTGGGGTTTGCTGGTTTTAAACTCATTTTTGAAGCCTTTTCTCTGTGAATTACTGGTTCCTGAACATCTTTCCTTACATTTCTGATGACTTATTTGCTAGAAGGGATAATTAAAAATTGCAAGTCTGGAGATGGGGCAGAGACAGTGGGATGGAGGAAGAGATTTGTTGTGAACAAAACCTTGGACACTTTGAGCAAAACTCTGTGTGGAGAAAGAAAATTGGGCAGTTTGACTTGATGAGGATTTATGTCTTTTGGGTTTCTCTGACTTGAAATACTGTTTACCACAAATCTGAGTTATTAAACCCCAATAACTGATGTATCAACACAGACCAAGGAGTGACCCTGAACTTTTCCTAAGCTTTGAAAAACCAGAGTACATTTATTCAGTTTTTCTTTCTCTGTCTCTAAAACCAGAATGGAGAAAAGGAATTGAGAAGGTCAGAGAAGAGCAGGAGCCCTCAGAGATGACAGAATTGTTGTGAATATACCATTTCTACAAGTAAAACTTAACTTTTAGGCTACATTTTCTTGAAATCTGCTGGAATTAGAGACTGGGCTTTGTAAATTCACCTGTCTTGGATATTTATCTGACACCTTGAATTTTGGCAATCACTGCTCAATATTTCATTCTAAATTGATAATGTGTACACTAAATATTCTGATTATGACCTGTAGCTGCAGGAGACCCTTTGGGTACCCAAGGCACAGTATTAGTGAGCTGAGTTTCACCTGCATCAGGGCTGGTTTTTCCAGTGCTGAGAGCCTGGGGGAGAGGAGACTTTAAATAGTGCTGGACTTGCTTCCCGAGGTGGTGTAAACTCTCCAATTTTCCCAAGGTTTTGGGTTTTAAAGACAGAAGAGAGAATTGACCCTCTACAACCACGTGTTTTAGTCTTGAGAGTCTAAAATCTGAGTTTATCTGGTGCCAGGTTTGCAGCATCCCAGCACTTGGAGCAGTACTTCCATATTANGACCTGTAGCTGCAGGAGACCCTTTGGGTACCCAAGGCACAGTATTAGTGAGCTGAGTTTCACCTGCATCAGGGCTGGTTTTTCCAGTGCTGAGAGCCTGGGGGAGAGGAGACTTTAAATAGTGCTGGACTTGCTTCCCGAGGTGGTGTAAACTCTCCAATTTTCCCAAGGTTTTGGGTTTTAAAGACAGAAGAGAGAATTGACCCTCTACAACCACGTGTTTTAGTCTTGAGAGTCTAAAATCTGAGTTTATCTGGTGCCAGGTTTGCAGCATCCCAGCACTTGGAGCAGTACTTCCATATTATTTTAATAAATAATTAATATATTTTAATATTAGTTATTTCCTCCCTGATATCTCAGGATGCAGATTCACACACACAAACCACCAAACACACACAGAAACAACTTTTTTATCTTGCACTTTTGAAGCATTCAAGCAGGCACAAAGTAATGAAAGGAAGGAGTTCATTTCTCCCTTGTTTCCAAGGAATTCTGCATAGAAAGCAGCCATGGGCACTGGAATCACTCTGTGCTGAGGAGCCTCTCAGGCCAAAAGCTATTTATTGTCACAAAGTGTGGCACTGCAGGATGTTTCCACCTCTCCAAACTCCTTCCAGTCCCGGCCAAGTGTGAGTTTGCTCATACTGATATTATAATTTCATTTTTAATGGATTAATTAAACTGACCACCACGAGTCTCAGAGGTCAAGTGTAGTTTTGGTTTGTAGCAGTTAATTTCTGGTTTTTGCAATAGGACTCTGACAAAATGCTGAGAAAATCATGTCTTTGTGTCAGGATCATTCTATTCCCTTTAGTGTCTTGTGTATTTAAACTTCTGCTCAACACTATAAATACCATCTTTTTCCCCAGCATTTTCCAAGGGATAGAAAGCTTATTTAAGTTTTTAAACAGCTGTAGTAATAGGCAAACATGTCATTAAGATCCTAATCAAATACACACAATTATTTTATTGTGCAAGCTTGGAGTTTTAATAGAATTAAAAATACAATTGAATTCCAGTCCAAGGTAACATAATCCCCCTCTGTGGTTCTGCTGATTGGAATTTTAAATTCCATGCAAGAATAAATGGAAATAAGTCTCTTTTGTAGAGCACCATGGTGCCAAAATGTGTCATCTGTAATGACATGCTCATCAGATTTGGTTGTATAATTTGTACCTTTAATTTATTGGGCAATGAGACTCTTAATATGTACTTCATGTGTCTCCAAAGGTTTTATTTGGCTGCCAGCCTGAAAAATATCAATACTGTAAGGATTAAGCAACCAAACAAAAAAATCAAATAGTCCAACAGAGAGACTAAATCGATACCAAAGAAATGTTTGGGTTGTGAAGAGTCACTGGACAAGGCAGAGGGATAAAGCTGGGGAGAAATCAATGTGCCAGAGGACAGACAGACAGAAACTGCTTCTGCAGCTCAGCCAGGGGCTGCAAGGCTTGGAGAAACAAAAGGAAGGTGGGTGGGGTGATCAGAGTGTGAAATCCCCTATTTCCTGGGGTTTTACCCCAAAATTTGGCTGTGTCAGCCAAGCTCAGTGGCTTGAGAGTGGTTCCACACCAGGTGAGTGATGCCTGTAATGGTGTAGGTACAGAAAATTCCTGAAGTGTCTTGAGAAGGAGGAGGCTTAAAAGGTCATGGAAAACACAACCTAGATAATTTATCCAGAGGATGAGACAGAAATGGGTTTTGAGTACAAATCTGTAATTAACAGCCCTGTAATTGACTCATGGTCCCATCATCTGTACAATGAACTCCGTTCTGCTCATGTTGGACAAGCATTCCTTTGATCCAGACAGAGTTTGTAATTTCAGATCTATAGTTTTTAACTGAAAATCCATGTGGCTGAAGAAGATTAAAGTCTCCTCAAGGAGGACACTGCCAGCACACACAGTATTTCTGTCTGATTTAAGGGGTTTGAGGATCTCATACCCTGAAGGTAACATGTTCCCTGTCAGACACGAGGCAAATCAAAAGTTGAAGCTTTTCTAAAATTTGTCAGTGGATCTGTCGTGGATTTTTGTAAGTAGCCAATAATCTCTGTGAGTGTGAAGCTTTTGGAGATCTTCTGCTGTCACTGAGCTCCCAGGGCTGCTGCAAAGGTGTGGGTTTGATTTTTCTATGGACTCAGAGCTAATCCCATCAGGGAAATCCCTGGAACTTGTAAATCAGGCAAAGAAAAAGGCATAATTATTTCCTATGATACATTCTCACCCGTCTCACAGAGACACTGTTAGAGATGCAGCTCTGGCTGCTTTATTTTCACATTTTTAACTCCTTTCCCTTTCAAAGACCTGCCTTTCCATGAAAATTTATGGTGGGTGCAAAATTTCTCATCTCCCAAACAAACCAAGTAGCTGGAAAGGAGCAGGCAATTAAGATGCACGATGCTTTGCCCTAAGTGACAGCCCATAAATCAGAGCCTGTGGAATATTACATTTTAATGCACTGCCAGAGCCTCGTGCTTGGTGTATCCACAGCCCCCAGCATTGCTTAGGGATGAAGTCACTCCTTGGGGGAAGTGAGGGAGGTCACACTCCTGCTATAAAAAGGTGTCAGACCTTTGGTATGTTGTTTGTAAAAGTAAAAGAAACAAGATTCTGGGCGTCTGCTTGCTCTCAGTGTTAGAGGAGGTGTCTAGGAACCTAAAGTGGGTTCCTTTCTTACTGCTATTTAATAAATGTGATTTATTAGGAGGCTGGAGAATGCTGTAAGCAGAAAGGCTCGTGAGAAAAATTAACAGAAAGCATGGCTTGAAGGGGTGAAGCTCAGAGAATACTCACTGAATTTGGCAGGGAGCACGTTAGCAAAACAATGGGCACTAAAAAATCCCAACAGTCAAGAAACAGGGTCAAGAAAAAGACCTTTCTGAGTGGAAATGTTAGAGACACACAGAGCCAGCTCCACAATTTTCACAAAAACAACACAAGAATGTGCAGAGTAGCAGCACAAAATTTCTCTAAACTTTTTTTTCCTCTTTGCTTTGATTTTTACTGTAGGCTGCCCACCCCACCATGAGATCAGGGGAAGGGGAAGGGGCTGTGTGGAGCTGATTGCTCCGAATTTTGGGGTGATTCACTGATGGATGGCACTGCTCCTCTTTGGGGGGTGATCCCCAGCTGAACCCACCCTGAACGTGGGGAATCCTCCCCACAGGACCTGCCCTGCACCCCTAAATTTTATGAAGCTGTTTTTTTTTCTTTGAGAAGATGCTCATCTCTAATTCCTGTTCTTCCCCATTCTCTCTGATCCCCGCGCTGAGATCCGGGCTTTGTCTCTTTTATTTCCGGGGGATCAGGCGCTTACAAGGCGAGAAATCGAAGAGATGGGGAAAAAACCCCACCCAACCCATAGAACCCAACGGAGAAAGAAGCGACGCTGCTGCTGCGAGTGCCGGCCCTTCTTTCCCCGCAGTAAATGGATTTATGAGAGGCAGGGAGATGGAGGAGCCCGTTCCTCATCCATCGCTCCAAAGGCAGCTCAGCCTCTGCAGAAAGCGGATCCTGCAGGCTCCGACCTTCAATCCACCTCAGGCTCACCATAAATACCACAAATACCTCCACAAACTGACCATAAACACCTCCACAGGCACCGAGAGCCGCTGGGACGATGCACAGGAGAAACACTCCTTTTTGAACATTCCTCTGAGCCCGTCCCCTTTGTGCTGGGCACAGCCCATGAGTGTAAATGTGAGGTGATGCTGTCCCGGCACTGCAGAGGATCAGGGAGCTGATTCCCAGCTGTGGAGCAGCGCTGGGGGCATATTCCCTCTTTTTATCTTTATTTTATATTCCCTCTGGATGTCTCACTGACCTCTTTACATGCAGGGTGAGATACTCGGATGAGTATCATGGTGAGATGTCAGGAAAATGAATCCACAAACACCAGAGGTTTCTGTCCAAAAAGGAGACAGAGGAGTCCTGTAACTTTATTGGAACAAAGGGAGAGGCCATGGGGCATTTCCCCTGGGGTCTCTCAAATTTTTGGAGGATGTAGCCTCCTATTTATCCTAATTTCCCTCTCTCTTTCCCCATTGACTGAGGTACTTGAGAGGTACAGACTTCCCAAAATGCCTAAATACCTAAGATTCCCTTCTAATGTATACCCCTCTTTTTAAATTTCCTATGGAATTTATGGTTCTTCCCATTGTTTCTTTCATCTCTCAATATCCAGTTTCATTTACCAGCAGACCCACAGTTTGTTTGTAAAGACAAATCTCTCTCTTTCCGTTCATCCATCAGTGGAATCCTCCCCACAGTTTCTTTTCTCTCTCAGTGCTGGTTTTAAGTACCAGCAGACCCACAGCTGGTTTGTAAAGACAAGTCCCTCACTCCTTTCAGTGATTAATCAGATTTTAGGCTGGTCTCCACACCTGGGCAGTCCTGAGCCCCAAATTTGGCTGGAGCCAGTCCAATAAACCCCTCCCCAGAATTTCCAGTCGGAACCTTTTCCTGTTTGGAAAGCAGCAGCTCAGTGTCCTGCTGGAGCATCCCTGAGCTGGGGTGTGAACAGCTCCTCTCCACCTCTTTCTAGATTCAAAATCCTTCTTCCTGCTCCCCCACCAGAAGCTCAGCTCCACCTGTGCCCATTTATTCATTTTTGTTGAAATTTTATCCTCAAAGCACGAAGTTATAGGGAAGTGTCTCTCCCCCCTTAGAGATCCTTTCATGGATAATTCCTGTGTGCCTGCTCCTCTCTCTCTGCACACTTGGCAGATGAAGAGGTCAGTCCTTGGCCTAAGCAAATGTTAATTCAGAGCTGAATTTCTTTTTTTTTTCCCCTTCCAGATTGGCAGCCCTTTGTTTAAAATGAAAATACTTCCAATTCTCTTAAATTTCTTATGCACAAAATCACATTAATGATAATGATAAATTTTAGGCTACCTGAGCTTGTTTGACCTGGAAAGATGTAGGAGTTAGCATGGGTTTTATTCCCTGAAATTATAATATCCCACACCTTGCACCCTGCTATGTATCAAGGAAAATCATAACCCACCAACTGAGAAATAATCTCTGTACCAGTTTAATCAGAGGAGAATATTTCACCTGTTTTCTTTTCCCATCTCAATACCACATGGAAGTCCCATAATTAATTAAACCATATGAGAATTTATGTAAGCAACTTAGGGAAAATATCAGAAACTGGGGATACTCAGTATAAAAGGAACCTGAGTTTGGATTAAGCCCATCACAGTGCTTTTTATGAATTCATAACTTCTCCTGCCTTTCTTTTTTGCATTTGAGGCAACTTCAGAAGATAAATTTGGAGGAACAATGAAGCCACATTCTCAGATTTCCAGCCAAAAGGGTGTCCTTCTCCTTTTTCATCTCATGTTTGTTATTTTACCCCAGCAAATAAAAATTATCAGATACTTGTGTTAGAGTAAAAGCAACATATAGGAGGAACCAGAGGAAAACAGGCTGGAGGCTTCCTCAATTAAGGCAAAATCTTATTGTTTGCTCCTTATCAACAGAAAGCAACAGCCACATTAAATGGAGCTGGATAACAGAGCAATTAATTCCTCTGTCTGAAACTTTGTGTCATCTCCACTGTGATTAGGGGAGGGCTGGGATGAAAGGCTTTGCCTCTGGAGCTGCTGCTCTGTTTTATTTCTCGAGGCTCTTTTGACAGCATCCTCCTCCAGCCCATGCCTGGGGCTGTGCAGAGCTCTCCCAAACCTTGCTGTCCATCAGAGGGAGGCAGACGTGGGGCTTTGGCACATCTGGGCTGTGGCAAAGCCAAAAAAAAGGCCCTGGGCCATCGGGCAGATGTCAAAGCCAAAGGTGTGCAGGCTTTTCCTCTTGCTTCCCCCTCCCAAGTGAAGGAGGATTACCTTGGCCTGGGATCTGAACAGGGAGGGAGTGGATGCTCTTGTGGTTTTCCTCTGCTGGAAACCAGCCAAAATGAAAGTTTGCCAAGAGCCAGGGAGATTCCAGTGCAGAAGCAGAGCAGAGGCTTGTTCTGTTTGGTGTCACAGATCCACAGATGCCAGAGCCACGGGCAGGAAGGGGAGCTGCAGTGTGCTCTGTCCTGCAGGCTGTATAAAAGGTGGATCATTTTTCCATGGAAAGCCTCATTTGAATGGCCTCCTCTTTTCCTTAAGACAATTCAGACCATGGGAATAACTGGCATGAGGAGCATTTGCACTGCTGGGTTGTGTTTTGTTTCCCTGTGCTGGGGACCTTAAAACTGCACAGGGCAGGGAGTGCTCCCCTGCTAAGCAAGGAGTGTTGGTTTCCATTGTAATCATTATTATTGTCAGAAATGCCCCTCAACAGGCACTTTTCCACCTTTCTCCCAAAATCAAAGCCCTCCCTGGTGCTTCCTGGGGCATTTCCCAGCCAGACTGCAGTGCCCTGATGGAGTTGCCCATTTCATGCCAAGCACACCCAAAATCTTTGCTTTTCCTAGATTTCCTCAAACCATTTTAAGACCCATCCGAGGTCAGTGAGAGCTGTGAACTCTTCAAATTATATTCTGAATAGCTGCACATTTGCCCTTTGTATTCATTTGCACTAATCAGCCTCTTCCCTGTTATCACCAGTGAGTCACTCAGCTCTTCCCCACTCCACTTCGGGAGTTTGCAGTGTGGTCGATTATGACCCAGTTTGGGTAATTTGTCCTCGTAATGATTCATTTATCACTATCCAAAACCCACTTCAGCAAAACACTTAAATGTGCTTTCAAATGCTGTACTTACAAAGAATTAAAATAAGCACTTGCTTGAATGGTCTGGAGGTGGAGAAATCGTGTGTAATCACGATTCTCCCTCACTGATAGCACTGACAAATGTTCCACCTAACAGCGTTTTGCAAAAAGTAACAATTGGAGATAAATAATTTTGATAAGCAGAATCAAATAACAGCAGCATGTCATTCCTGATTAGATTTGACACTGTACTAACATCCATCTTCCCCAAACAGCTGTGTTGATGCAAGGCTTTCCTGCTGGAATCTGCCTCTAAATAATAAAACTGTCCAAAATGTACAAAAAGATTTATTTCAACTCTGAGATCATCGATTTGCCAGAGAGCAACAGAGGAAAATGCAGTATTTAGTGGGTACCTTTGAAGCACATTTATATAATTGCTTCTTTTGCAACCAAATGCAGAAGAAATATTAAATAGAGTTGCTTCAATTTGAATGCTGCTCCACATGGCCAATAGTTCTGCAGCCAGTAGTGGGTTTTATTATATATAGATATAAAAACACACACACACACATATATATAATCTTTATTTTATATATATAAACACACAGATACATATATATAATCTTTATTTTATATTTATAAACACACACACACACACACACACACACACACATATATATATATATATATAATCTTTACCAGCTGAGTTGTGGCAATGAAAACTACCTGGATTCAAGCAAGCTTCCTACTGAAACTCTCTACATTTTTATATAAACCACATTGAATGTTAAATCTTCACTAAAGAGATTGGGGAAAGTTTTAATGTTGACTCTGAGTGCCACTAAATACTTTGTTTAATTTGCATTTGTTAGGAAATTTCCCCATTAAAACTGCAGCAGAGTGAGCTGTGGTGCCGTGAGTGGTTTCAGGACAGGACTTTTACACCTTATTAGCACTGCAGTAAGGGGAAAATACTTTTAAAAGCATTAAGGGGGAAAAATGTCATTAAGAACATATTTGTCAGCTTCCAGAGATGCTAATGAATAGCAACATAATGGCATTAACAGCTGGAGATCATCTTCTTTTCCAGGGAAAACTTTAACCTCACACATTTCTTTCATCTTGGCATGGAAATATGCACTAATGAAAGCTCTTCCCAGGACAGGAGCTATTGGGGGTTTAAGATGTGGGAAAAAAAAAAGCCTTATGTGTGCAGTTCTCCTTTCTACTTACTTATATTTAAATTATAATTATTTATTTTTAACAAACAAAAGTCACTACAAAGAATAACAAGAGGAGGCTGTGAAAGAAGCCAAAATATTGAGGTTTTACACCTAAATGCTAATGGGTGGTGGCAGCACCGTGCTTGTCACACAAGGAGGAAAACCCATGAGAAGATGTCTGATATTCTCCCTGCAAACATTTCTGAGGCTGAGGAGCAATCCTGGGGGGAGGGAGGCTGGTTTTGCTTTTCATTAGCCTAATCTAGTCAGAGTTTAATAGCAAAAACATGATAAACCTCATGTTCTTTTCATTAAAGAAACCTGTATCTCCTCTAGCTCCGTGCTATCTGCTGGCATTATTAAGGAGTTTATCATCCTGGCTTCTCATGCAAATTACAGAAGGATTGGAAGGATTTGCTCAGCAGCTGAGGAATGAACCCAGTGGATCCAGTGGACCTGAGCTCTGTAATTGGCACCAAAACCTGCTTTAGTAGATTGTGCCAGCAAATTACTTCTTGACCATGGATACTTCTCTGCTGTGTGTTATTTTGTAGATTTAAATCTTTTATCCTTTATTCTGGTCCAAATCCCAGTGGGGGTATTTTGAAATGTGATTTTAAGCTGCTTACTTCGAAAGGTTTTAATACAGGGAGATGAATCGAAATCACAGCACAGTTTTTTGTTTTTTTTTTGGCACATCTTTGTCTCAGGATAAAAGTAACATCTGTGTGTCACAGGCTGAGAGCTGCATCTGGGACAGCTTCCCCTCTTGTCTCACAGGAAGAGTGGAGTCCTAAAACTCAGTGCAAATAGACAACCCAAAACAAAGGGTTTTAAAGGGAGGAACTTCCCAGAGATCCTACAAATGTACTTGTCTTGCTTTTTTCTCACATTAACTTCATAACCTCTGATGCTAATTCAATGATCAGCAGCAAAAGGGTCCCTTTTAATGAGAAACATCAAGAATTCGTGTAGTCTGACTAGGCTGTGAAAATGTGATGTTTAAAATACTACAGAGAGATACCCTGGGTGTGTTTGTGCTTTCTGTGTGAGCAGAGTGTCACCAGCTCCACACATTCCAGCTCTGGAATGGTTCAAACAGAATCTGTCTCCCACCTCCCTGAGAGTGTCTTAAAATTGTCTTTGAAATGTGGTAAAAGTACACATTTGATTCTCACAATCAGTTTTCAGTCTGAGCTCAGCTGCTTTTAAGCTGCAGCTTTCCAAAACCAAATCAGAGCTGTTCAGGCTGCTGGGCTTTGAGAAAATAAAGAGCTGCTTAGGGGTGAAATAAAGTCCCCATTGCTTTCTGCTACAAACAGAATAGAAATATTGCAAACAGTATTCAAAAGGGAACAGGAGGAGCCTCCTGGTCACCTGCTCTGGGCTTGCTGATGTTTGAGCTGCTGTGCCACCACTAAATCAGGAGTAGTGGCAGCAAAATGGGTCAGTGGAGCCCCACAAATATGGAGCACTTTGCCAGGGAAAACCAAACTGCTGCAATGTGTGAACCACAGCTCGCTCTCAGAGTCTCTGTCTGGGCTGGTTTTTCTGTGTCTGTTTTATGAGCTGATTTTTAGTTGCCTTCTTGGCTGAGCCAAATCCTCCAGCACAAGTGCAAGACCTGCTCCAGCTGAGGCAGCTGTGGAGATGTGCCATGGCAGCTCCCCACAGCCTGGTTATGAGCCAGCTGCAGCTCCAGCACCTCTGGGACACGCAGAGAAACCTCCCAAAACACATTTATAATCTTTGCTGTTCACTGGCTACCTTTGATTTGCCCTTTTAGCAGACTGAACAAAGCAGGTTTCAAAGCAGCTCTCGCTGGGTGTCTGAAGGTTTTCCTAGCTCGGCTTTAGCAGGAGGAATTGGGAGTTAATGGCCCTGCCTGTGATGCTGGATGCTGTTGCTAAGAAACCCTGGCTTGGCTCAGTAATGTCCTTTTGCAGTTTGGCAAGTTCCTCCCTGCTGGCCACGCTCTGTTTCAGCCTCTTGGCTCCTCAGAGCAGAGCAGGGCGTGCTCTGCTCTCGGCTTGCCTGGCTCAGCCCTCGCCAAAATTAGATGGGAACCGATTTCCCCTGTTTTCTACCCACTTTAGCCCTCGTTGTCTGAAGTCATGAACCCCCCCTGCCCTTGGCAGGTGCCTGCAGCCCATTCTGTGTTTGCAGTCTGGGCCTGGGCGTGCTGCAGGGTATTCCTGCCCCTAAATGTCTTGTATCCAGGAGATATCATCACCTGGCTCGAGACACAGAGACAATTTAAAAGCATAACCCATCTGTTTTACACTGGAAATACGCAGTTTTCTCGTTGCCATGGCAAACCTGGGAAGAAGAGCAGAGAGCAGTGTTCAGGTGAGGGAGCTCTGCCTTGGCAGGGAGGCAGCAAACAGGTTTGGGGTCCTTTTCTCTTTAATGGGGTGCAGAAATCCAGAGGGATGAAACCAGAGGCCTCTGTTGTGGGAGTTTCCTTGAGCCACCACCCTCTCTTGGTCTGATATTTTTCTGGAGAGCCAAGGAACCCTGCACTGAGTCCTTATGGGCTCAATGAGACTTGGTTTGCAGGGATGGTGCTGGTCCCAGTGTCTGCTCTGCATCTGGCACCAGGCAGGCAAAGTGGATCCTCTCCCTTATTTCTGATGTGTGGGTGGAAAGGAAGGAAATGCTGGAAGCTGGAGATGAAGATGGGGTTTCTAAAGACCAGGGGTCATCCTCATGCTCAGGTTTCCCCTGCTTTTCCCTTCCCCAGGCTGGCAGAGCAGTCCCTCAGGTGTCTGCAGCCCAGAATTTCACCCACGTGTTGCTGATACAGCCCATGCCAGGCTGGCCCTCTGAAATCATTGTGGGGCACTGAGAAAAAGCAATTCAGAGGAAAGACACATCATTCTCATGTGCTGGCACTGATAAGGATGAAGTCCACCACAGAGCTTGAAGCTCCACTGGAGAGGGCAGAGGTGGCCTCTATGCAGCTGGAGCTAATCAGGGGTTTGCTTCTTATTTACACAGCACAATATTCTGCATTAGTATTGAAATTGAGCAGACTTGGTGCTGGTCTCACCCTGACTCTATGAGAAATAGAGTAAATAAATCTCTTGCACTGTGTGGTCTCTGGTCACCCTCAATATGACACCAAAATTAGTTGATGGAGCTGTATTACCACTTCCCTCTTCTGTCTTTTGGCTGTAATTAGCAGGGACACTTTCTGTCAATCAAGTGTCAAAAATCAAATGCTTTCCCTTCATCCATCAAAATTCTGTGCCAAAGAGAATGGTTGTTCCCTTGGGCAGCTGCTGGGGAGCAGAGCATTGGGCTGAGTTAGGAACTGGAGAATTAACTTTAAATGCCAATGTTGGTGCTTACCCAGGTTCAGGAGCCTCAGGAAGATGAAAGGCTCTCAGAAACTGTGCCATTCTCACTGCCACCACGGGAAAGGCCCTTGGAGCTGCCCAGGACCGAGCAGGGAGGCTGGAGGAGGTGTTGCTCAGCCCCAGGGCTCTGTCAGGCTGTCAGGGTGAGGGTGGCAGCAGGTCAGTGTGCTTCCACCTGACTCATTTCGGGGCATGTCCCACCCATCTGAGGGCTGGACACCCCGGGCTGGGTGCCAGCCTTGACCTGCTCCATCCTGAAAAGCAAATTAGACACTGAAATGCCTCAGTTTCTCAGGAGCCCAAGAACTGAGGGCAGGTTCCAAAACAAAACGAGTCCCTGAGTCACTTCAGGGGGTTTGGAATGTTTTAATCAAACTTTTTCTATTTACCTCATAGTCCATGTCCCAGAGAAGGGAGGCTTTTAAATATCTCCTGCACCTGCCTTGCTCCTGCTGGGCCCTGCAGGGATCCCACCCTCCCTGTGCCTGAGCTCCTCACGTGGACCTGGCACAGGGACACCTCTGCTGGAAAATCCCAGCCCTTTGTGGTGCTCTGCCCTGGCCTGGTTTCTGGGAGCAGGGGGGCACAAGGATGCTCCTGTGAGAAACTGCTGGAAGCTTCCACCATGTCCAGGAGAGCCAATGGCTGATGGCTCTGGAGATGGACATGGGGATGGACATGGGGATGGACATGGGGATGGAGATGGAGATGGCCAGGACTGGGCCAATGAGAGAGGTTGGTAACACCTCTGTGATGGCAGATTTGAGAAGGAAATCCGAACAAAGTCACAGGGTTTTGCTTCTGGTCAGAGGAGGAGGTGAGAAGTTGTGAGGGAAAACAACATGACAACACCAAGGGCAGTGGAGAAGGAGGGGCAGGAGGTGCTCCAGGCACTAGAGTCGAGATTCCTCTGCAGGCCCTGGTGAGACCATGGTGGAGCAGCTGTGCTCCTGCAGCCCCTGGGGATCCACAGGGAGAGCAGAGATCCACCCACAGCCCTGGGGATCCACAGGGAGTGCAGAGATCCACCCACAGCCC
>VZRX01015672.1:47247-69405 GCA_013398075.1 Notiomystis cincta | reverse complement strand
TGCCCCTGGGGGAGCTCACGGAGCTGCAGGTGCGGTTTGGCTGCTGCCCTGAGCGAGGCCCCACGCTGGAGAAGTTCCCACAGAAGTGTCTCCCGTGGGAGGGACCCCACGGCCTCACAGGGAAGGACTCCTCTCCCTGGGCAGGGGAAGAAAATCTCAGTGATGAACTGACCAAACCCCCTTGCCCCGTCTGCCTGAGCTGTCGGTGGGAAGGAGGGAGGGGCTGGGGGGAAGAAGGTGTTTTCAGGGCTTATTTTACTTCTCATTATCCTCCTCTGATGGTGTCAGTAATAAATCCACTTTTGCAACTTAAGCCGAGCCTGTTTTGCCCTTGCAGTGTTTCTCCCAATCCTTATCTCACTCACGAAACATTCATTAACTTTTTGTTTTCCCTTCTCCCTCCTCTGCCCAGCTGTGGCAGGGGATGGGGAGTGAGTGGCTCTCGTGGTACCTGGAATTTGGGCCAGAGTCAAACCACGACACCTCCCAAGTGCTGCCTGCAAAATGCTGCTCCCCCAGTCCCACACTGGTGACAGTTACTCCTCTTGTCCTTTATTAAAGTTTAATTTCATTGCTCTGCCAAACAATCCTGCTGCAAAGGCTACAGATGAAAGCGAGGAAAGGAGGTTAATGCAATATATGTTATCCCTGTCTACAGGGATATTTGGGATTTTCACTGCTCTCCAATTGCTGAAATAAATGCCACAAGCAAAGTTTACAAATGTGGAGTGAGTAATTTAGATATGAAATCGCTCAGCCACAAAGTCAAGGTTCAAAGCTAAATCACAAAACCCAGGGAACCCAAAACAAAGAAGACGTTGTTTTCTGCAGGTAGAGAAATTTAGAAATAAATTATTTCCTCCCTTTTCATCAGGAAGAAAAATCTACTTAGTGTCACATGAGGTTTTTCTACACAAAAAAATTGAGGAGATGCTGCCTCCCCACTGCACATCCCATTGGATACAACAGAGCTAAAATCACCTTCATGGGAGCATCTAGAAAACCTAATAGATAAAAAATAATAATTCCAACTGAGACAACCATTTGAATACTCTGTAATTACTACTGAATGCCCTACTTGTTGTCTTTTTGCTGAAAATGTCATAATTTTGACAAACAATCGTGCTCAGGTAGAATCAAATCAACATCACTGAAAAGGAATGGGGAGTTCCCACGGAGTTCTGTGAAAATGCCACCCAAAAAACTGGAGGAGGATGAGCTTAAACATCATCAGGACTTGCATATTTTCTAAATGAAACCTTCCCATTGACATGCCCTTAAAAATATGTGGGTTTTTCATTGAAAAAAAGCAACACAGAAGAGTTTGACACATTTCCTGTGTGGGCAGCTCCCCAGGTGCCACATCCACTTTGAATATTTCCAGGGATGGTGATTCCACCACTTTCCTGGACAGTCTGTTCCAGTGCCTGACCACTCTTCATGTGAAGAAATTTTTCCTATTATTCCCTGGCACAACTTCTAAACCTGCTGCTTGCATGACTTGTTCTTACTTATAGGGAAAGTTAAGTCTGAAGCTGTGGATACAGACAAGACTGATCACATGATAATATTCTTTAGGGGAAAAAAATACTATTTTGCTGCATTTTATAGATGTAGTTTACAGAAATAACAAGTTTAAACACTGGTCTGAAAAAATCTGCTTTATTTTAGGAGGAGATTATTCAGTTCTGGGCCCATAAAAATAAATGACACACTGAAGAAGTGTTTTGAATGTGAAGATTTTGGTCCTCATGTCAGGGTTATTAAATGCTGAATATAGTCTCATTTTATCTTTATTTTCTAGACAGTTATTTTTATTCTACACAAATAGGGTTGGGGATATTGGCTGCAGTGACAAAAGTGAAAATCAGGCAGTAATGGACACAGGAGCCACGAAATTGCACAAATTGCAACTAATCCAAAATATCCAGGGTATTGTACATTATCCCATGAGTCAAACAGTTTAGATGAGTGAAAAAAGGTGTGGATGTCTCACTCTTCCAAAGGAATCGATGATGTTTCTGTGGATGAATGGGAATGGATGAGAAGGAAATGTGGGAATAAAACAATTATCAGCCAGGAGCTGCACAGGGGCTCTGCCTGCAGATGGAGCATCTGGTGTGGTCCTCAGCATCACCTTTATCTGCAGCAGGAACTAAATCCCCCTCCCAGGCTCCCTGAGACAGCTGGGTTTGTGCAGTGCTTGATAAAACTTGACCCCCTGATCCGCTGTGCTCAGCTGAGGTTTATCAACCTGTGTTTCCACTGTTTGAATTTCAGCTTTTTCTAATGCTCTGCCAATAAAGGGTTTTTTCCTAAGATAGAATTGCTAAGCCCAGCGTTTTGTTAGTGTCACATCCGAGGTTTTAAGCAGCAGAGCTGCTCAAGAAGGCAGCTCCCAAGGAAATTTAAATACTTGCTTTAACAGTATTCTCCATCCCTTCTTTTATCTATGAACAAATACAGACACTTGCAGGGAGAGATTTGCAAGTTGCCAGTTTTCATGATTTTATTGAAGTCTCAGAATCCATTTTTCTGATGCGACAAATCTGGTGCTTTTTAATTTTTTTTTCTTTTGTTTCTAACATTTCTGGTTAAAAGAAGTGCCATCCTAAGGATGAAACAAAGATCTCAGGAGCTGATGTGAACAAACCCAGCGTGTTTGATTTTTACATCTTGCTTTTTAAGCCCCTTTCAGGATTCTGGTGACCCTCTCTCATTATTGCAACCTGAGCAGATTACCAAGACAATATTAATTGATCTCTCAACACTCACAACAACACATAAAACTTCAATCTCTTCCATATATTTGGTGGGAAACAAACTGAGCTCCGTTGTCTTCTAAAACTTTCAGTTCATTCAAACCCAGAAAAGCCTATGAGTGTTAAATTCCCTTCAGGAAGGGTTTTGTTTCACCTTTGACACAAAGGAGATAGAGCATCCTGTTTGCTTGTTAAAGCAGAACAACTCCCAGTTTGTAGCTGAATATCAGGGGAAAGCCAAACAAGCCCCTTGCTGGTGGTGGCCTCTCTCCTTCATGGTGTGTGACCCTCCCACAGGCTGCAGAACGTGTGTTTGCAGAGGGGAACTGATGTGCTGAGGGTTTAGGTGACCCATCCAAGATCCTGGAGCTCATTTTGGGCAAAGTGGGAACCAGCCCTGTACCTCAGCCAAGACCTTTTATGCGAGCACAGATGGGCATCGCTCCTCCAGAGCCAGCTCACGGCAGCTGGGTGTCTGCTCCTGGTGCTGGCACCCAGAATTTCTGTTGTTCCCTTCCTCCTTATCTAAACAGAGCAGCTATTGTTTGTGGAACACAGCATCAGAGGTGGAGGAGACAAAGAAGTGGTTACCCAGGAGAGGAGCAGAGCAGCTGTAAGGCCGCCTTGGAAAGGTTGTTCTGGTTCTTGGCAGGTTTGAGTGGAGTTGCTCTTGCAGGACTTGGATTTGCTGCTTTGGCCCCGTGCCTGCCACATTTCTCCAAGTTTGACATTGTTCCTGGCCTGGCAGTTTGCAGCTCTCTGGGGAATTCAGCATCTCAGATATTTCTGTAAACAGCAACAGCCCAGCCATAGAGTTTGGAGTCTGGTGGAGTTGTGGGCTCTTCCAGCTCAAGGCACTGCCCAAAGCAGCAGGACCCTGTCCCAGCTGCTTCAGCCTCTGCTCCAGCTCGATTTCCCCAACAGAACAATAAGGAATTTATATTTAATTGATTTTTTTTCTTAGAGTGAGTGGGTTTTTTTTTATTATTATATTTATTGGTTTAACTAATACAGCTGGGGTGAATAAACAAGTTTTTAGGGATGCAATCACTTCTGCATCTGGATGGTGTTCTTGTAGTTCTAGTGAGATTTTACCCAAAGAAGAAAATATTGTTTATTTTCTAAATGATCCTGGCAGTGTTTTAGTGAGAGGAAACACTGAGCCTTTTCATTTTTAAAATTTTGCCCAAATTCGAGTCAACTTCATCTCACTACTATCATCAGAGCTAAGAAACTGAGGCAAAGAAGAAAAGTCCTTTCCAACAGAATGATTTAAAAAAACTCAGAAAGACACAGCAAAATACAACAGCTCTTCTTTCCCTGCTCAGTTCAGATATGTCTTGGATACATTAATAGGAATTTTTCTAGCAACAGGTGGTTTCTCTGAGGAGAATATGGACATCTGTCCTTGCAGGCAGGTCTGGAACTCACATCCTTTCTCTGTGCAAATATGAGCTGTTAAAAGGAGAGAGAGTGCAAAGAGAAATCACAAAATTTATTTCTGTGTTGCTGGATGCAAAATGTATCAAAACAATGCAAAATTGACATTTCAATTGAAGTGCTTTAAAGCCCAACTTTTAAAGAAGCTTCTGTACCATAAAGGAGATGTCAATGAAAAGCTTTGATTATTAAAAAGCTCTTCCTACCCTGCAGAGCTCCACTTCTTGATGTTATTTGCATTTCCAAAAAGGTCGAGTTTGTAAAGAGAAACTAATAAGCTGAAAAAAATGACCAGCTTTATTGCTGAGCATGTTTTCCTCTGGAACTCTAGTGCCATTTATTGGTCTGATGGCTTTCTTTTGCATCTGGGAAGCTCCAAATGCAGCTCTTTGCCAGTCACACACAAACCATTCACAGCCCAGAGAGACCAGCTCGTCAGTAATTACTGTAATGGTTCTTTGCAGTGTCTCTTGAAAGGTGATTGAGCCCCTAATGCAGACACCAGATATTTTTTTTCTTCGCTTAATGGTGTGGTAAATTATTCCTTCGAGGGGGCTCATTGAATGCCTCCTTTGAAACAAGTTAAAGGCCACAAAGGAAGGAAAAAGCTGTAGGTCTCCTCTTAGCAATAAGAGGGGGAAATATTTATGGAGTGGTTCAGATTGAGATCTTTGCAGTGTTTCTGTGTGGCTGTGGCTGTCAACAGCAGCTGGCACCAGCACAGGATGGGGCAGAGGGCTCAGGGTGGATTCTCCAGCTGCAGGACAGCCTGGGTGGAGGAAAACTGGCTCCATGTGCTCAGAGCTTGTGGGCAGTGCAGCTCTGCAGATCAGCCCCTGGTCTGGGTGAAATGAGAGGTGTTAAAGCAGTGCAGGACTGGCTCAGGAGAGGGGAACAGGTTGGATGTTGGCAGAAATGTCTTCACTGTGAGGATGGGGAAAGCATTGGAACTGCAGCCCTGCAGCCCTGGAAATTCAAGGCAGTTTGGGTTATGGCAGGTAGACACCACAAATAAATAAAAATAAGATATTTATATGGCTAAATTATAAACAAAGCCCAGAGTTATTTATATTATTGAGATTGGCTGATGTGGTTTTTGCTGGGTCCAAAAAAAAGAGTATGTGCAAGACATGCAACAGTTCATTTTTGCCAGATTAATGACTCTGATTAGGAAGCCTTTCCTGCTTTCCTGGGGAAGTGGTCGAGTCACCATCCAGAAAAATGTTCAGAAATGGAGCAGAGATGGCACTTGGTGATGTGGGGTAATGGGCTGAAGGTTGGACTTGGTCTTGAGGGCCTTTTCCAGTCTTAAGGATTTCATGGTTCCATGATTCTACAACTCTGTTGTTCCATGAGCTTGGCTTTTACAAAGGGAGATTTCTTCTACTGCTAAGTGAATAAATTAATTGATGTATCCAAATGCAATTAGCAAATGCTACAGCAGGAAAGGCTTCCTAATCAGAGTCATTAATCTGGCAAAAATGAACTGTTGCATGTCTTGCACATACTCTTTTTTTTGGACCCAGCAAAAACCACATCAGCCAATCTCAATAATATAAATAACTCTGGGCTTTGTTTATAATTTAGCCATATAAATATCTTATTTTTACACATTGTAGTGTCTACCTGCCATAACCCAAAATGCCTTGAATTTCCAGGGCTGCAGGGCTGGCTGTTTATTGGTTCCAAAGACAGGATTTGGAGCTTTCACAAGAACATCCTTAATTGCTCCCCAAACCTGTGCAGACAGGAGAAGTTTTTGCAGGCAGGGGTGAGGGAGTCTTTGAGAACTGGCTGTGATTTAGAGAAAGCAGAACATGCTGCTGGTCCATGTGCAGTCATTCTCTCCATGATTTCAGTGCCCCAAACCTGTGGGCTGCCCAGACATCAGGAGGGGAAATTTCCCTTCTCACCTCCTTCAAGGGAATGAGAGATCCATTATAATTCACAGGACTGAATCACACAGAGTGTTATAATTTGATTATAAAAGAAGAGTTCAAGGCATTTAGTCAGTCACCTGGGCAAATCAGTTCTACTTAGTCTTCAAAAAGAGGTTTCAACTGGGAAAAATATAAATCCAAAAATCCAATTGGGGTTGCCCAGCCTTAAGAAAATCAGGCTATGGGGGAGACTTTAGAGCTCCTTCCAGTGCCTAAAGGGACTCCAAGAGAACTGGAGAGGGACTTTGGACAAGGATGGAGTGACAGGACACAGGGAATGGCTTCCCACTGCCAGAGGGCTGGGTTAGATGGGATATTGGGAAGGAATCCTTCCCTGTGAGGGTGGGGGGGCCCAGGGGCAGGCTGTCCAAAGAAGCTGTGGCTGCCCCTGGATCCCTGGCAGTGTCCAAGGCCAGGCTGGACAGGGCTTGGAGCAGCCTATGGGAGGTGTCCCTGCCCATGGCAGGGGAGCAGAATGGGCTGACCTGTGAGACCTCTTCCAACCCAAACCATCCCATGATTCCACAATGTGGGAGATGCTGGAAGGCACTTGGACACTGGGGAGCCCCTCATGCTCCTGAGCCCTGAGCCTGGCTCTGGGGTGGCCCTGCAGAAAAGGGCAGGGAGGCCTGAAGTGCTCTGAGTATTTTCTTTTTCTCAATGCAGAACACCCCCCGGGGCTGTTACTGGAGAAGCTCTTTGGTACCATTAAACACTAATGAATTGCACAATTTGCCCACACACATCCCAGCCCCTGCTGATGCTCCCAGGGCCTCGTTAGCCAGAGGTTTCCCTGGCAGCCCGGGGCTCTGAGCACTTCTCCCTCGGGATGGGCTTTCAAAGGATCCACCACGCACTGCAGCTTTCTGACTTTTCTCTCCATGGGAGCAGATCCCCAGTGCTGAGAGCTGACTGCTCACACAGAAGTCAGGCTTAAACATCTTCTCTCTTTCCATGTGGCAGAGTCAGCCCAGGAATCCTCCTGCAGCCTGCCCTGATAAAATTACGATCGTGTCCGTCCCCTTTCATTTACTCACTCCTGCTGCCGAGAATTAATTTTAGACTCTGCTGCCTTTTGTCAGGAGATCTCAGGATATATAATCTATGCTTTATTTTATTTTGTGCTCATCTGGGCAGTAGCTGGAGTGTATAAAATGGGGTCTCCTGGAACAACTTTATTGCTTCAGCCTCTCCCTTGAATGAGTTTTTGGCGCAAGTATAATTTTTCCCTCGTCTCCGACAGAAAGCAATTTCCTTTTTCCCCTGCACGTCCTTCAGGCTCTGGTGATTCTGCCCTGCAGAAAACCAACTTTGTTGACCCAATCTTGCTTCTTGTCCTCATCTGAGCACCCCAGCACAGCACATCATCTCTGATGGCAGCAGGCAGAAGCCCTGCCCCCCTGAGAGATTATTTGATCTCCTTTTGGGGTGACATCAAAGCACCAACAGAGGATTGCTGTGGTTCCTTCACCTCTTGAAACTGATCCTCACAGTGAGGAAATGATGAAATTGGAATGGGAACAGCTGGGATGCTGAGGGGACTTTGACAGCTGTAACTTTTATTTAGCTGGTTGTCTCACTTGCACCTTTACTGATGCATTATCAACCTTGAGTCAGGGGAATGACATGAGAAGGGAAAGGTGTTGTCCTCATTTTTTTCTTTTTTTTTCATTTAGGGGAGCAAGAAATATCTTTTAATCTCCACTGGACGTAGCTGTGTTTATATCTGAGATCCATATTTTTTGCTCTAAGAAGAATTTTATGTTTTCACAAAGAACTCTGGGTTAGTGGAAGTATTGCTCAGCAGAAATGTCTGAGCCATAACATTGTGAGAAATGAAGGGTTTGTCTCAATATCCTTCTCCTTTAGACTTTTAGTGGGCAAAAGGCAGGAAGTTTCTCTTGATTTAAATGAGAAATATCAAATTTCTTCTGCTCATAAGAAGAGCCCTTTGAAAGCTGTGTTGCAGACTGACACAGGACTTCCAGAGAAATAGTGTCAGGAATGGTTTGGTCTTTTCAGCTTTGTTTTCACTGTGTGTGTAGGCTGGAGGTTTGGAAATGCCTCTTTTACTTTCACAAGGAAGACTCAGAGGATTTTATTTCCCAATACAGTTTCCATTGTGTTCATGAGAGAAGATTTGTTTTGCTAAGCAGAGTATAAACACAGCACTGTGGCAGATCCCTCTAAAAATTGGTTCAAGTCAATACTGATTTGCTTTTCCCACATTCTTACTGGAAAATATTTTTTCTGATTTCTCTGGCATCTCTCTAAACCTAAAGAATTACAAATGAGAGAAGCATTTGCCCCCCTGAGCTTCATGTGCCACATGCTGCTCCAGCAGCACTAAACTTCCCAAAGAGAAAGAGAAGAAATATCAGAGAATGTCAAGCTCTAGCTTCAGATAAGGAGGTTGGAATAATTGAGGATAATATCATTTAGTTTGGTTTGAATAACTTTAAAATCAGAAAGCCTGGGAGTTCTCCATGTACCAGTTTCTGGTCACAGTCTGTAAATCTGGAATGGAGCCACCAGCTCAAGGAGGAGAACTCTGGTGTACATTTGTATTACTGAAAGCAGATGTGGGCTTAGGGCTCCAGCCAAAATTTCAGAGTAGGAAAAAAATTATCTGTCCTCAATTCCTCATCGGTCAGAAAGGCTGGGATGAATCAATACTGGTGCATTAGTGCTGGGGAGATGGCTCTCAGGCCTGACATGTCTGATAGAGATGCTAGTTCAGTCTAGGAGTGATAAGAAAACCAAACTAGTTCAGTCTAGGAGTGATAAGAAAACCAAACCGCTGCTGCCTGAGTGCAGCTCTGTGCCTGCTGCTCTCCTGCCTGGAAACCCTGCACTCCCTGGGCTCCCAAGTGTTGGTGCTGTGAGGACAGCTGACTGCAGAGTGGGCTCTTGGTGGTGAGCTGGAGAAGCTCAGCCACACGTGGTTCCCACCACCCCTGTGTGTCCCTGTGCTGCTGCCCAGGGTCCTCCTCTGAGCACTGCCCCGGGACCCACCACGGGCTGGGATCCACGAGCAGGAGGTGTGTGGGTCACCCAGGTGAGCTTGGGCTGCCTTGGGACCAGCAGGGCTGCAGGACTGACCAGCAGGGCTGCAGGGTGCCCAACAGGGCTGTGAGGTGCCCAGCAGGGCTGCAGGGTGCCCAGCAGGGCTGTGGGGTGCCCAGCAGGGCTGCAGGGTGCCCAGCAGGGCTGTGGGGTGCCCAGCAGGGCTGCAGGGTGCCCAGCAGGGCTGCAGGGTGCCCAGCAGGGCTGTGGGGTGCCCAGAAGGGCTGTGGGGTGCCCAGAAGGGCTGCAGGGTGCCCAGCAGGGCTGTGGGGTGCCCAGCAGGGCTGCAGGGTGCCCAGCAGGGCTGCAGGACTGACCAGCAGAGCTGCAGAGTGCCCAGCAGGGCTGTGGGGTGCCCAGCAGGGCTGCAGGACTGACCAGCAGGGCTGCAGAGTGCCCTCAAGTCCCAGCCAGCAGCACCATTGTTGTACAGTCAAGATTGGCCCTGCCCAGAGGAGCTGTGGCTGCCCCATCCCTGGCAGTGCCCAAGGCCAGGCTGGACAGGGCTTGGAGCACCCTGGGACAGTAGGAGGTGTCCCTGCCCTTGGGAGGGTCTTTAAGATCCCCTCCAACCCAAAGCATTCCACGATTCATTGTCTGATTCTGTGATTTATGATGTGGTTTAAAATGCACCCTCCATTCCAGTGAGCCTCAAACCCCTTCTCTGTTAGCAGGAGGTGCATGAACACCCTGAGCTCTGGGAATCCTCCCAGTTCCCTCACCAACACAGATTTTATTTTATTATTTTAATGAATAATGCACCCTCTTGGTAAGGAGGATTCTGCTCTCTCCCTCCTGCATTTTGGAGACATAACTGTGATTTGTTATGGCCCTTTTGTCTGGGGAAGATTTGCTCCTCAGTGAGTAGTTTCTGGCTAATCTTTACCACTTCAAATTTTGTGGTAAGATCTTCTTTAGACAGAACTAGGTCGAGTATATTTCAATTGCCTCATGTTCCTAAGATCAGTTTGTCAGAGAGTGCTAAATAACACATTGCTTTATTCATAAACAGCCTGAGCAAGCCAGGATTTGCAGCACGTTCAGAGAGTGACAGTGATGTGTTACTCTGAGTTTATCAAAGGGCTTCACTGCCTCAGCCACCAGCACAAAGAAAATAACACTGAAGAATTATTTGGGCCTCATTTATTTAATGAGCCAGCAGTAAAAATGAAACCTCCAAACTCGTGATGGTTGAAAAACAAATCACAGCATGGATTTTTCAAATCTGTAGAAGTCCAGAGCTCTTCATTGGGTGGAAATAAATGTGGCCAATAAATTGGTTCATATATAAGTTGCAGCTTCATAAAGTGTGTGGAATTGCTGTGGATTCCTGTGAGCTGTGGAGGTGGTGATTTCTGGCTGGGAGCAGAATCTCGTGTATAATACCTGGGGTTGGAACCCACAAAGGAGAATTTAAAAGATTAACAGTGATTCAAATACCAATAATCATGAAGAAAGAAAATGAGCAATATTTTAGTTGTTGGTCTGACTCACTCCTACTCTAACTAATAAAAAGCCAAATTTTCCCAGCTTCTGTCCTTCATGTTGTCTGAACTTCTGGTTCCCTGCACATCACAGGGAGCAGGTGTTTACTGGGAGTCAAGAGACAGACTTAATTTTCTTTTTTTCTTGTTTTTACTTTAGCCATGACTTGTTGTTTGAGATTAGAAACATAACCATAGAATCCTGGAATGATTTGGGTTGGAAAGGTCCTTAAATACCAGCTCATTCCCACCCACCCTGCCATGAGCAGGGACTCTCCTCATCCCCCTGTGTGTATCCCCTTTGCTGGTCCTCTCAGGAGAATCCAGGGGAGTTAATGGGGACCAGTTACATCCAGCTACACTTTTCCAGAGCAAATAACACTCATCTCAAACTGAAAAAATTCTGTTGGCCTCCTCCACGGTGGTTTCACCCCTGGTTTTTGCTCTCCCTCTCTGTCTCCACAGCTGTTGAATCTCTGCATTCCTTGAATGACCAGATCTCCCATTTTATTGTCAACAAGTCAAAAACCCTGGATGAGGAGGAAGATGCTTTCCTGCCCAGTGAGAAGGAATCTCTGAAAAGTGCCATGATGCTGATGAGGCACCTCCTGATGGATGCACAGGTAGGAAATCAATGCACACAGGTGGTGGGGTGTGAGGAAGGCTCATTACAATATGGAGCAATATGTAATTTTTACATGCAGTTTTAGCAGTGGAGAACATTAATTGCTGACTCTTCTTTAAAACTGATTTTGGCTTCTGAAATCTGCAGCTGTGGGGATGACATCTCAGTGCACAGAGTGTGCAGCTTGTGCTGGGGCTGAGCCTCAGATTCAGGGTTGAAAATGGCTCTTAATTTCAGGAGAAAATGCAGCAATGTGCCCATTGATGGGAATACAGCAATAACCCCTTTGATGGGAATCCAGAGTCAGCACTACCAAAAGAAAATCATCTTTCCACTAAGCATCTGTGCTGAATGCCAGTTTTAGAAGTGCCAGAAAACTGAGCTGTTGGTTTAGCCAAGCTCTAAAATGCCAGTTAAAAGTCATGAAATGATGTGCAGATGTTTCTTTGTGCCTCTGCTGCTTCAACAAAAAAATCTCTTTCTCCGTAGGTTTGTTGTGTTGCAATGTTTCCTTCAGCCTACAGAAAACACTCTTTGAAATATTAATTGTATTTATCTTTTTATATTCCCTTTTGGTCTTTATTTGCAAAGGCTGGATGGAAAATGACAGCTTCTGTCAGAGGGATCTTTTGAAATGGGGTGATCTCCTCTCCCTTCTCCTCTGGCAAGCCCTAAAATCAGGCAAAGCAAGCCTGAGGTTGCCCTGAGATCTTCTGAGCTCTCATGACTGGGGATGGCCAGTTCTACTTCCATGTTCTCCCACATCTGGTGGTTATCTCATCTTTCCTGCTTCTCCCACTTTGAAAACCTTTGCTCCTGGTTCCCTGGGCTGGCAGGGATCTTGCTGCACATGGAGAGTGGCCTGGGGGTCCCTGCTGTTTCTGCACATGTGTGTGAATGTTGTGTGCTGGCTGTGCAGTGCCCAGGGAGCAAACCCTTCCTGCTGTGCTCAGGACTCATTTCTGGGAGGATTGGTGCTGGTCTTTAACCAGATCACCTCCCTTTACCCCAAATCACCAGAGCTGATGCTGTTAATGCTGTTGAGGTGTCATGGAGAGCACAGGGGGTTAGACTCTGCTTTTGGATCTTCTCCCACTGTAGGAATGGATTCTACAAATCCCCCTTCAGGTGGGAATAAAATTAAAGAATCCATGGAAATCCATGGAAATTGTTGGAATCTTCCCAGTGTGAGGCTTTGTACAGAAATAAGCTGAAATCCAGTGCTTGGCCCTTTTAATCCCCTCTCCTGCCATGGACCTGGATAATTTGAGGAGAGAACATCCAGCTTGAAATTTTGGGCAGAAAGTTTGGGTTGAGAGGGACCTTGAAGCTCATCCCATTTCACCCCTACCTGGGCAGGGACACTTTCCACTAGACCAGGCTGCTCCAAGCCCCATCCAACCCCATCCAAGTTCCAGGGATTTGGAATATCCTGGGGAGTCAGGCATGAGAACAGGCAGATGCTTACAGGCATCTGCATATGGCAGATAAAAATAAATATGGGGCAAAAAGGTACCTATTGATAATCCCCTTGTGCAGGAATTCTATTTTTAGCACTGAAGAATCGCTTTCCTACTTATCAGCTGACCTGAATGCATATTAATTGGTGCCTGTGATAGAGAGACTGATTAGGAAATGCTAAGAACAATGGGGAAATGTCAAGTGCTCCTGTATCCTCATGATGTGCCTGGATCCCTTCCCAGAAAGGACAGGATGTTTTCTTGCCTGGGATTTTCAAGTTGGAAGAATGACAAGGTGGGAAGTGGTAGTGGTGAGTAGAAGGATGGAAGTAAACAGGTGATAACATCCAGTAAAAGAAAAAAAACCCAATAAAATAAATCCTCTGAGAAATGAAAGAAACATGAGGCTGGCAGGAATATCAACATGAATATCCCCACCAGTGTGTGAATATAAATACATGCTAACCCTGACTGCAGAATGCCCTATGGCTCTAATCACACAGGAGGAAAAAATATCACCAATGCAATTATTTCCCTTCCCTTCCCTTCTCCCTTTGCTCCCCAGTTCGTGGTTTTATGGGAAGATGGAGCCCTGCAGCTCTAAACAGTATTGATTGTGCAAGGCTCTGTACAAAGATAAGCTGAAATCCAGTGCTTGGCACTTTGACTCCCCTCTCTTGCCACAGACCTGATTTTGACTGGTAGATAATTCGAGGAGAGAACATCCAGCTTGAAATTTTGGGTAGAAACCAGCTGGACTGCTAACCCAGCAGGAGTGACTGGTCAGAGGAGACAGTTATGGGCATTTCTTACTCCTCTGCCTCGGTTAATCTGCTTTGAAAAGGCAGGGCTGGTGTGGGGGTGATGCCTCCTGCCTGCTGCCCTTCTGGCTTGGAGAGAAATTGGACACATCTTCGGAGCTCTGCTTGGACACACACCAGGAGATGTGGCTGAAACAAAGGCTTTGGGTCCACCACGGATCTGACTTTGATCTTGAGTCATTTTTTTGGCTCAAGATGAATCACTGAACCAACACACAGAGCTTTCCACTTTGGGAAACACTGTGAGGGCTTTTTGAGGGGGCTGTGCTGGGGACCAGGTGCCTGTGAAAAGGCAGATCCCTGCTCTCTCAGCGAGGTGTCACTGGGAGCACAAGGGACAAGGATGCTCATCAGAGTGGAGAAGAGGAACCACAGCACAGTCACCAGGGAGCCTGCCTGGGGTTTCACAGCTGGATTTTCTGATCCTTGGAATGTGGACTCTGTGCCCCTAAGCATCAGCCCAGCCCCTTCATATATTAGACCATATTTATCTCTCCCTTGGCTGCGTGGAAGAGCCTCTTTTACCCATCTGTTTTGTCAATTTACTCCACTTTTCACTGATTTTAATGCCTCAATTTCGTGGTAGTCGTGTACAAGCAACTGTGACAGTAATGACTGTGGCTTTATAGGGGAAATTAGAGGTCACTTCTTGGTAAACACAGCATGGAGAAACAGCTGTTGAGTGGGGGGAAAATCCTTCTCAACTCCCATATGCAATTGGGTTTTCTCCATGGAGAATGGGGCACGTTTTGCACTCCTCCTGGCTAGAGAAATGGCACTGGTGGCAGATGAGGTGGCAGTGGTGGGAGATGAGGTGGCACTGGTGGCAGATGAGGTGGCAGTGGTGGCAGATGAGGTGGCAGTGGTGGGAGAGCAGTGCTGGCAGCTGTTGTGTGGGCTGGCTGAGGGGCTGCTGATCCATCAGCCCCGCCGGCAGCGCTAAACTGCACGCAGGGAGAGGTAATAAGCTGTGTGGAGTCTCTCAGCAATAGGCTGTCAGCTCAAATTCAGCCCAGGGAAGACAGTGATTTAATGAAAGTCATTACAATCCGCAGGATCTCTTGACCCCGGCGCTCTCCAACCCTTCCACGCCCTGGATAGGAAATTCCTCCTCACGAACCCCCCCGGGGCAGGGTTTGTGCTCTGGCTGCTGTGCTGGCAGCTCTGGGGAAGGAGCATCCTCCCTGCGGTGCTGGGACCGCTGTGCCCGGACCGCTCCTCCCGGAGCCCCGGGACCGCTCCTCCCGCTGTGCCCGGACCGCTCCTCCCGCTGTGCCCGGACCGCTCCTCCCGCTGTGCCCGGGGACCGCTGTGCCCGGACCGCTCCTCCCGCTGTGCCCGGACCGCTCCTCCCGGAGCCCCGGGACCGCTGTGCCCGGACCGCTCCTCCCGGAGCCCTGGGACCGCTGTGCCCGGACCGCTCCTCCCGGAGCCCCGGGACCGCTCCTCCCGCTGTGCCCGGACCGCTCCTCCCGGAGCCCTGGGACCGCTCCTTCCGGAGTGCCGGGACCGCAGCTCGTCGTGGCCGCGGGCAGCGCCTTACCTCGAGTCACCGTGTCCATGGCACACCTGAGGGGGGGAGGCTCTGAGTGTCCCCGTGTCCATCATACACCTCGGGGGGAGGCTCCGAGTGTCCGAGTGTCCATGGCCGGGAGGCTCTGAGTGTCCCCGTGTCCATGACACACCTGAGGGAGAGGCTCTGAGTGTCCCCGTGTCCATGGGTCACCTGTCCGAGAGGCTCTGAGGATTCCCGTGTCCATGGCACACCTGGCGGGGGGGAGGCTCCGAATGTCCCCGTGTCCATGGCACACCTGGGAGGGAGAGGCTCCGAGTGCCCCCATGTCCATGGCACACTTGAGGGGGGAGGCTCTGAGTGCCCCCATGTCCATGGATCACCTGTCCGGGGAGGCTCTGAGTATCCCCGTGCCCATGGCACACCTGGAGGGGAAGGCTCTGAGTGTCCCCGTGTCCATGGCACACCTGGGGGGGAAGCTCTGAGTGTCACTGTGTCCATCACACACCTGGAGGGGAGAGGCTCTGAGTGTCCCCATGTCCATGGCACACCTGAGGGGGAAGCTCTGAGTGTCACTGTGTCCATCACACACCTGGAGGGGAGAGGCTCTGAGTGTCCCCGTGTCCATGGCACACCTGAGGGGGAAGCTCTGAGTGTCACTGTGTCCATCACACACCTGGAGGGGAGAGGCTCTGAGTGTCCCCGTGTCCATGGCACACCTGAGGGGGAGGCTCTGAGTATCCGAGTGTCCATGGATCACCTGGCCAGGAGAGGCTGCGGGGGGGAACAGGAATTATCCTGTCTGAGCTAAAAGCTGTGCTGACAAAATACAGGTGCCTAAGAGCAGGGGTAGAGGAAAGGTGCCTTGATTGCCGAGACACGTCCCGTCCTCCGCCCGGGGCTGCAGCGAAAACGCAATTCCTCCGCTGCCACAGCCCCGCGCACGGCGCTGGCGCGGGGACACGGCGGCCTGTGACAGATTGTCGCTGCTGTCAATCATTTCTGACAGTCCTATTATGCTCAGAAAGGATGTTTGCTCTGTGCCTGTTGTTTTATAATCCTCAGAGGTGGAATTTTATAGCCTAGCAGTGGTTTTTTCCCTCAGACATTTCCCTAAGCAGGATTTATTGCTTCTGAGACACACGTGACATGAATCCATTACACCCTCAAACTTTAAATCGCCCCCAGCTTTGCCTAAATTACTTTTTGATTTGTTTTACTCGAGCTTCTTGTTTCTAATTGCAACTGTGAGAGCCTGGAGTGGTGTGGAGCAGAAGGGACACAACATCCAAGGGCTCTAATCCAGCTGTTTCCAAAGGAATTTGTCTAAGGAACAGAAAAGGAGCACCCAGGCACCAGCACCAGTCCTAAATGTAGGGTAACAGCCTCTTAAGACATTTTGCTGGATGCCTGCACTCAAATCCAAGCTTTCAGGAAGTTCAGTCCCTTTTAGTTCCTCCCATGAAGTGTTTAATTGACTTCAAGTGGATTTGGAGGTTTTTGGGAGAAATACCATCTCTTCAGTGCCTTTCCCACCAGAGCTGTGATTGTCCTCAGGGATTGTGCTGGAGGGAATGAAAAGACATCAAAACCATCTTGGGGTTTGCACTGGACTTTTGGAATGAGATCACACCTCAAATGATGATTTTTGAAGATCAGCTTTGTGGGGCATCTGGCTTAGATTTACTTGGATTGCAGCTGCTATCGAGGCATGAGAGTGTGAGGGCTTTGAGATATTCAGCTGCTTCTCTGCTGGGGAGTTCATGTATTTCTTAGGTGAAGACAGAAAATCAACCTGGTGGTACTTCTAACTGAAGTTGTCAACAAAACAGTGTTCTCATTGCCCAAAAATCACAGGGGAAAGAACACTCATTTACGTTTAGAAGTAATTTTTCTTTAAAATCTGGCGTTGTAGCATTTTTTGTGTGTTTTTTTTTCGTTTGTTTGGTTGAATTAAACAGCTCCAGCCCTCACTGACCCATGGGACAAACCTTTAGCAGGGTCTGCCAGGACAGATGAAGTTAATGCCACTTTGGACAGAGGATATTGCCTTGTTTTTCTTTGGAAAACATCTGAGCATTTGAGTTGTCACCACCTTAAGCCTTTTAAGCCTGACACTGACACCCTGTAAATAAATCATTTAAGACGAGAGCCTTTCAGTTTATGGAAAAAAGGGAAATCTACTTGGCATGACTTTCATTTAGCCATTCAACATCCCACCAGCTGTTGGGCTTTGGTTTCTTGTGTTACCCTCCATTTCTAACCAGACAAAACAGTAATTTCTCAAGCCCTTTTACATGATAATCTGTTCTGCAGTGGTCCCTGCTGCCTTCCTGAGCAGGCTACAATAATTGCTGCAGGGCTGGGAGCAGAGCTGTGCTATTTCCCCAGCTGACCTTTAAAAATAGTTCTCATTTTCTGCAGAGGTCTGCTGTATAAAACCAACCATGTTGTTGCAATACTTTGTTACTTAAACACTTCTCACCATCTGTTCTTCAGAGTTTTAGCAGAACTTCAGGAGCAACACCCCACGACCTTTATTTTCACACGAGTGGGTCCTATCAGCATCAACAGGAAGAGCAGGGGAAGCAGGATTTGCTCTGTGTTTCAATAAACTGAAATTATTTCAGTTCTGAAAGCATCCTCACCACAACATTGTGTTTCAAGGGTTGCAGAAAAGGAAATGATGGAAATTCTGCTATGGAATATTACAAAAATTCAGCTGTAAATTGGTGTTCACACATCTTGGTGTTCATTTATCTCAGCCTGCACATCCCATGAGCTGGTTTGGCTTGGAAAACAGCTTCAGTTCAAGGCAGGGTGTATCTACAGGAAAGCCCAAAACCAAACTTGCTGCTCTGTATGTTGCATTTTTTCACAATAACCTTTCCATCCCATTTCCATAAGAAGGAATCTTCTTGGCTGTTTCAAGCCAGCACCTTCTAATGATCCCTCTAGGTCTAAAAGGGAGCACAAAAGACTGATTTGTGTGGAAGGAGGAGAAGATAAAAGGCAGAACCTCTGAAGCTTCATCAAGGACCTCAGGATAAGGAAGTTCACAAAATGACTGTAAGAATGGGAGTTGCAGCCTTGGAGAAAGATCAGTTCCTTATTCAGGATGAATTAATGATGGTTTTTGTCCTCTGGGAGAGTCTGTGCTTTTCCCACTGCTCAGGGAGTCCAACCTGAGCTGGAACCATGCAAAGGATGGATTCTGTTGCCTACCACCACTGTAAATAAGTATTTCTATCACTAAATAATGGTGCTCAATCCCCAGGTTACATTTGCTGTGAGACCAGCACTGATGGTAATTCACTGGGTACAAGGTGCTTCAGCACAGTGACATCACATTGGTTCTGATTTCATTCTCACTTTCTTCTTTTGCTCTCTTTTGGAACTGGAAAAAAGCTCATTATTCTGAATTAGGTTTGATATTATTGCTGAAAGCTCAGAAATGCTTTCAATATTTGCAACCCAGCAAGAGTAGAAGGCTAAAAAAATACAAAATAAATCACATGTACAAAGAGGAGAGCATAACCTCACCTTTAAAGGGTGCAGAAGCAAGGCTCTCAGCAGGTTTGTTGTTTGTTTAGTTGCTTATAAGTTAGTGTAGACTTTCATGTTTTTATGCTGGTGTGGAGGCCAGCAGGAGGGGATGGCCATGCCAGTGGAGAGGTCAGGCTGGGATGTAGCAGCAACTCAGCACTGTGCCTCAGAGGGAGAAAAATAAAAATATATATGTGTATATATATGTGTTTGTGTGCAGACAAGGGTACAGCAGCTGAGAAAAACCTCATGGACACCTTTCTTCAATGCACAGGGGAGCCAGGACTGGTTAAAAGAGAAAATGCCTGGAGAAGCTGAGATGTCTGCAGGCAGATCTCTGCAGATACTGGGTATTGCAACTGAATGCATGCTCAGTTTAATTCCAAAATTCCAGTTCCTGTGACTCCTTCACAAAAGGCCCTCACACCTCTGAGCAGGGGGTCCAGGACAGAGTGTTTCATTTGCAGAGTCCTGTTGAACACCAAAGAAGAGGTGACAGTTTTGTCTCACTTGAACCATGATGTGTATTCATGAGCAGGGGGTGTAAAAGCCCTGCAAGTTTAATTGGAGTTCATGAGAGACACACAATGAGTATCTTCATAAATGGAGAAGAAGCAATTAGGGGAGACCAGAATATATCTGCTATCCCAGCAGCTTATCAGCAATGCAGATTTTTCAGTTCATAACAGAAGAAAACCCCAATTGTGCAGCCAGCAAATGAGACAGAAAATCCCAGTTAACTTCACTCGGGAAGCTCAAGATGTGAAGACTCAGGGAAAGGTGTTCTGTTCCCTCCATGTGTTTTCTCTTCCCTCCATGTGTTTTCTCCTGCCCAGAGAGTCTCCTGCTCCATTTCCAGTTAACAAATGAGCTAAAGCACCTCACCTGAGCCCGAGGTGAGCTGCAGCTGCTCCCTGGTGCTGGACCAAGCCACTGGGAAGCTCCATCCCAAAGCAAATCCTTCTCCTGAGTCAGCTGCAAACTTCTCCTCCAACCTGTCAGCTCAGGGGTCACCAGGCTGAGCCCAGCAGGAGGTGGGGGCCAGCCAAGCTTTAAATTTGTATTTTTGTCTCAGAAAGACTAATAAATATTTTATGGTTCTGTGAGACAGAGCGAGAGTTTGCGTTCTCTCCCCACATATCAACAGTTGCTTTAAGCACTTGCTTGATAAAAATTAAACTGTTTCCCCAGATTCCTGCCTCAGATGCTGGGTAGGGAGCTAATTTTGTAAGCAAAAGCTGTCTTGTTTTGGAAAACAAATCCAAATGGAAGAGCTGGTTTTTGAAAGTGAATGCTGGGCTGCTATTGCTGCAGAAATATTCCAAACAGCCTTGTGAGTTAACCCTGGCAACAGATCTTGTCCAGATGCAGCAATCCTTTGTTCTTTAACTCCTTCTAGGCTGTAAGTTCAGCTCCTTCCTAGGAAAGCATCCATGGTAAATAAATTCCATTTGATTGCATGTGCATGGAGCTTTGGCAAACTGCAGATTTCCTCTGGACTCCAACTTTTCCCAGCAAAGGAGATGAATTCACTGGTTGCAAGATGCTGTCACCACTTCAGACCTGCTCTTCCTTCAGGGAAAAGGTGCCTTTTATCCATTGCACAAATTTAAGGATGTAATTTAATTCCCATCCTCCTCATTTATCTGTGAGTTGGGAATAATATTTGCCTACTTCACAGTGATCGTGTGAGGCTCTTCATTCATTAATGTGGAAAAGCTTTGAGATCCTTAGGATGAAAATTGCTTTAAAAGATGCTGTTAATAATAAATATCAAGTAATGCACCTTGGTACCTCTTAGCAATAATTGGTGCTATCATTCCTGCCCAACTCTTCCATGAATTAAAAGGCTTTGAATGGGACTGGAACCACGAATGGGATTGGGACCAATTAACACGTAATCATATGTCAGTTTTTATATCCTTAGCATTCCTATCATGGGACTCTCGGGAAAATCTCCATGGATTTTAATGGTGCAATGTCAGAATTCAGCCCCAGACGTGTTTGTGGGATAATTGCTGGATAACCTGCATTCTTCTGGTAACTTGGTTGCTTAGTGATTAAGCTAAAAGCAAAAGTATGCTGGTTTAATATTAACATAAATGGAATTAGCCACCCTTTCTGTGAGTTAAATGTTACAGGAAAATTCTCATTATAAGGAAACCATGATTTTTTTTCTCTTTTGATCTATAAATTTAATTAATTATTTTGTTGCTAGTTTTTGACCTGCTCTCTGTACTTAACCTCCACTCCAGCATGTAGAGACTGGCTTTTATGGAAAACCCAATAATTTGCTGCTCACTCACCCAACTTATATTTTTATTAGATTTCAAGCACCCAGCACTCACCCTCCTAAATGGAGAGGCTCTGAATATGCATCCCAAGTAAATAAAGAGCTCACATAAAGAAATTGCCTCGTCTTTCAAAGATACCAGCATTATTTCTAGAGAAGGGGAAAGCACTGACCCTTGGAATGCTGCGTGGGATGGAGCCAGGACAAAGGAGTGAGTGAATCAACACCCTGAGAAACCTGGTGGCCAGCAAGGTGTGGATTTCCAGCGAAGTGTTCCTCCTCCTGCTCCTGCTCCTCCTCCTCCCCCTGGCTGGGAGTGCATCGTGTGCTGTGAGCGTTGCTGGTGCCACATGGGGGAGATGTTGAAGAAGAGCTGGATCACTCCACTCCAGCACCACGACTTCCCAGGCAAGAGCAGCCTGAGGGGTTTGGGGGCCTGAATCCTTCCTGTTGCCCTCCCTGTGATAAGTATTTATAGATGTCCTCTATAAAAGGGTTCTGTGCAAACCACCTGAAAAATGACCTCTCTTGGCTTCAGGGTGCATCCAACATCTTCCAGGCGCCAAAAGTGCTTTTATAAACAACACCATGAAGGAAGATGAAATGAGAAATTATGAAGTCCCTTGTTTTAGCACCACTGCAGCTCTTGCCCTCCTGCCTGGCAAGCTGGGTTTGGGAAGGGAAGGTTTGGAAGAGCTGGCATGGGGAGCACTTAGCAGGATTTCTTGCTGCTGTTTCCTAATATCCAAAAAATAAGGATAAGCTCATACAAGCAGTGTGTGATTTACTCAGCCCCACTGGCCATCTTCCTTGTTTCTTCTTAGAATAATACTTTTCACACTGAGAATTAGTGGTTAATGCTTATTTATGCATGAGAAATCTCCATAAAAATGGCTATAGGGAGAGTATCTGTACTGTGTCAAAGCCAAGAAGGTAAGATTGGCTTTTTGAATTGCCTTTCCAATATCTATTTTTTTTCTGCAGTGGTTTAAAAAGACATTTATTCTAGGACTCTGATGTGTTTTATAATATTTTAGCAGCCAGGTTAACAGGTAAGACCAGTACTTTTGTAAAGGGGGTGAGCTGTGAAGCCAGGTGAGGTAGCCTGGGGGAAGTCAAGAGATCTTCATTTTTCAGTTTAAAAAAAAGAAAAAAAAAAAAAAAAAAAAAAAAAAAAAAAAAAAAAAAAAACAAAAAAACACAAAACA
>VZRX01015672.1:26860-47125 GCA_013398075.1 Notiomystis cincta | reverse complement strand
GGGGAAGTAAAAAAATTTTATTTTTTTATTTAAAAAAAAAAAAAAAAAAAAAAAAAAAAAAAAAAAAAAAAGAAAGAAAAAAACTACAAATGCACTGCACAAACCCCAAAAGCTGGAGTGCTGCCCCCTTTGAACACAGGCTCCAGCTGACTCCAGGGGAACTCTGGCTCCTCTTTCAAGCACGACCTTCCCTTTCTGCCCACAGACAGCCAGAGGCTGCAAGAATATAGCAACTTTTCCTCTCTGTCTTTCTGCACAGAGGAATTCAAAATCACTGCATGATGTGTGCCCCAATTAATATTCCCTGATTGTTTCCCTTTCCCTTCCAAATTATGTCAGTCTCCATTATTTTTGGCATAATGGTACTGAGAGGAATCTCTGTTTTTCAGAAATATTTTATATCTCATTCTTGTGTTTGCAACAATCTCTGCTCATCTCAGGATTTTTCTTTTTCTTTTCATCCTCTTGCTTTTGACTTACATTGTAAAAGACCTACAGTAAAATAATGAAAACTGTCTTAATCTATCAGTACCCAGTTTGTATGTTATTAATAATGAAGGCAGTGTAATTAGGCTGCAGAATGCACAGAGAACACAACACTAAGATGTCCTTAACTAACATCTGTGGCTGCTGCTTGGCTTATATTGGCACAAGCCACCAAGATTTTACATGAAAACAGTTATTTGTGTCTGGCATTGCTTTTACAGAGGACAGGGGCTTCATTTTGTGCTGGCTGCCTGTTGAAAGACAGTG
The DNA here is from genome assembly GCA_013398075.1 of Notiomystis cincta. Classification (NCBI taxonomy): domain Eukaryota; kingdom Metazoa; phylum Chordata; class Aves; order Passeriformes; family Notiomystidae; genus Notiomystis; species Notiomystis cincta. The sequence goes on along the minus strand of VZRX01015672.1, from coordinate 46,372 downwards.
TGAAATCCATGGCAATGAATGCTCAGCTCTATTTGAGTCGTGTTTGAGGTGCAGATCTTGGTCTCAGTGTCACTGCTTTGCTGAAAACTTTTTTTCTCTGGTGCCCTTGGTGGGTGCCATGGACAGAAACTCATTTCTAAGAGGCCCTTCTTCCCTTCTGCCCCTTGCTGTCCCCATTTCCATGTCAAACCTCGTGATCCCCATCCTGGTGCCAGGGGGAACAAGGTGCTTTTCCCCTCTGCCATCAGCAGAAGCTGTGGTTTGATCCTCTGCCCTGTTGGATCTCTGGGGTTAAAGGCATCAAAGGTGTCTCTGCCTCAACTTGTTCCCAAAATGATGAGGGGAAATCTCACCCTTCCTAGAGGGCTGCAGGGCCACCACTGCCACAGAGCTGGCTGTGCCCACCACAAATGATTATGGAATCTTTTAGGCTGGAAAAAACACTCTTTAAGATGGACATGTCCCATCCCTCCCTCTTTGAGAGCTTCCAGCTGCTGGCAGGGCACTGAAAAGGGATGTTTGGAAGAAGAGGGATGTTTAGATCAGATATAAGGAAGAAATTCTTCCCTGTGAGAGAGGTCAGGCCCTGACACAGGGGCTGGGGAGGGAAAGGACCTTAAAGACCATCATGTTTCAACCTTTCTGCCCTTCCACCCCACCAGCCCCATCCAACCTGGCCTTGGACACCTCCAGGGACCCAGAGGCAGCCACAGCTTCTCTGGGCACCCTGTGCCAGGGCCTCCCCACCCTCATAGGGAAGAAATTCTTCTTTATATTGAATCCAAACCTAATGTCCCAGTTTACAGCCACTACCCCTCATCTGTCAGACTGGGATGGATTGAGGTGCCCCTTCCCCTGGTGACTTCCAAGCTCTTTCCCCAGCTTGCCAAGGCTCCAGTGGCTCTTAGCAAACCCCTCCTGTCACAGGCAGAGTTGTGATCCACCCCCAACCCTCCTGCTGTGCTTACATCGTGTATAAGATCAGTGATGACTCTGCACAAACAAGAGAATAAACCAGCCCCAGAGCTGTATGAATGTATCAGCTCTGCAGAAAAAACAGAGAAATGCAACGTCTGCAGAAGGAGGGAGGGGAATTGAGAGCACAAGGGGTTTTATTGTGGCACATCTGAGAGCAGAGCTCACAATAGAGAGTGAATAAAGACCTTATAAAAATACTTGGCAGCAACTCCTCTAAATCTTTCAAGGTATGAGTTTCTTATTTTAGTTGATTTACTGAGCTGACAAAGAGGCAATCATCGTTAATCAAAATAACTCACTCCTGCTTTGAGTATGAGAGCTGAAGTTAGATGAAGGTCATGGAAAAGAGATGATAAACTAGCCCAGGATCTTTAGTGGCTGGAGTTTATTAGGGAGCCTATTCTAGAGGGAAAACAGATTTTGGCAAATGCTGATGGTTTTTAAAAAGGATTTTTTTCAAGCAGTGAGGATTGCACCTCTCACAGACTCACAGATGTGATGCACTCAAGTGTGCAGGAAGGGATGATTTCCTGACTGCTCTCAGTAGCAAGAGGTGCTCTATTGGAAAGCACTTGGAATTCTCCTGGAGGCAGGGAGGGATGCAAAGATTTAGATAAGATATGTAGGAGTTGAGAAGTGATGGGGCCTGTGAGTGCCAAACCACATTTTCTGGGGAAGCTTCAGGAGGCACTGACACTGGTGAGAAATGTCTCACAGAGCACCACAGAGATTTCTGTCCATTCCCAAGCCCGTTTTTATTTAGGGGGGTGTCTCTCCTTGACCTTTGATGGTGCAAAGTCCCTCAGGTGTACCCCAGCCCCTGGAGGACTCACTGAGGAAGACTTTGGTGAACACCTTGTTCAGCAGTTTGCTGATGGCTGAGCCCCAAATAATGCAAAACTGAACAGGCAGAAGCCCAAGAATCCTTCAAAATTATGCTAATTATTCTTAACAAGTTCCATGTTTTGCCTTGAAACTCACTTCTTTAGCTAAAATGTTCTCTGCATTCTGTCTAGAATTAAGGGAAAATATCTAAATTCAAGCAAAAGTGATTGCCCAAAGCAGTGAGGACTGCCAGTGCCTGCAAGCAATATCAATTAGTGTTCTGGTGCCAGAATTATCAATAGCTCTCTTGCCAGTAGCTTTTATTACCAAGAACTGGATTGATAACTGTATTTTCACTTGGATAATATATAATGTGTGACCTTAGCACGATGAAGGAACATGAAATCCCTTAGAAATTTAGTTTAAAGCTCAATGTTTTGTGCTTGAGATTTGTTTTCTATTCCCTGCTCTTCTTGCCCTATGGACACATCTGATGAGTCTAAACCTTTACTTTTTGTGAGATATTTGACATTTCTAAATTATATGCTTGTACATTTGGGGGTTTTTTTTGCATCATCAGTAGCACAAACACTCCTGGGGACTGCAAATATTCATGGAAAGCCAACAAAAGAGCAACTCCCAAATACAGGGGACCATTCCAATATGAAGAAAGCTGTAAGTTATAATACAAATAGCATACACCTATGTCAGCTCATGAATTAAATTATATTTCCAAGAGATCTCTTGTGGCAGCCTACTAAAATAATATATTACGTGCTCAGAGGCAGTGTTGGACTGATACAATGAAAGGGGGATAATTAAAGGCTTTGCAAAGCCCAAATGAGCCAGCAGCTGCAGGTCAGCTTGGGAAGCATCTCTGGGAGCCACACATGTCCCTCCTGCAAGGATGGAAACCCATTACATGACACTTGTGGAGAATAAACCTGGAGGGGGAACAGCTTCTCTGCCCTGGATAAATATGTAGAAGAAATCCACTGGGAATGATGCAAAAAAAAAAAAGAAAAAAAAGGAGTGGTAGCAGGTGGCAGCACTTCTTTTCACCCTACAAAATGCATATTTAGAGGCAAAATGGAGAGGAGGAGCCAATTAGTGGGATTACTGTGCTTCAAGAGGCAGGTGCTTGCATTCCAGCTAGGAAACTGCTGCTTCCAATGAGATGAAATGCAGGTGCTTTGTATACAACAGAGGCTTTGGCCATGAAGTTTTGCTAATTACAGAAGCAGCAGACAAAAAGAGGTAAAGCTCGACAGCAGCTTGTTTGGCAATGAACAAAGGACCCATAAGGCAGCATTAAAACTCAAGGAAAAAAATGAATTTTCAGAGCTGAGCAATTCTGCAGGTTCATTGTGGAAGCCATAAAGAGAAGGGGACATGGTCCTTTGAATGATGGGGAATAGGGAGACAGGGATAGCCTGGCTCTGTGTGGGATGTCAGGAATAAAATGGGATACAGGGCTTGGCTTTGAGCAGAATAATTAACCACGGCCACACATTCCTGCCTAAACACAGGAAAAAACGAACATCAGGGCACAAACTGTGGGCGAGCACCAGAGAAGGGGCTGAACCAGAAATCCTCCCCCTCTGTGGGTGCAGCTGTGGCTCCGTGCGAGCCGGGAGAGCCTTTCCCGGCCGCAGAGCAGAGCGGAGCAGGGCAGGGGAGCTCGGGATGCTCGGGGCTCAGCCCACCCTGCCCTGGACAGAGACAGAGGGAGGGACTCCGCGGGGATCCACACGGTGATTGTCTCGTCTCAGGCGCAATTTAGAGCTGTTCCCGTCACTACGGGATCGATAAAAGAAGTGAAAGAGGGAAATAACTTTGTTATTAGGTGTGTTTTGGGGTGTTCAGGACATTTTCCTCTTAGAGAGGTGGCAGCACTTGGCATTTTGGGGTGTTTCAGCTGCCTGAACCCTTTGCTCCTGGCTTTGTGCTGTGCCCACCCCTCAGCTTTGCTGCTTTCTGGTGTGTGAAACAAAATTCCTGCTCTGCCAAGGATGCTCCTCAGCCGGTGACCTTCTTCCAGGAAAGCTCCTGAGAGCTCATTATTGTATCCAAAGGATTGCTTCTTTCTTTTTGAAACATGGTCACTTGGAACACGGTGGGGTTGGTGCTCAAATGTGGTTGCAATATAGAAATAACAGTTTCCTGGCATGCCTGGATCAAAGCTGGAGTGGGGAGTTTTGAAATGGTTCTAATATTTCTAAGAGGTGTGAGATCAAATGATTGCCAGAAGTAGAGGTAATTATTGTGTACTGTGGAAACACTCATTTTAGTAGTATTTACATACAGACAGAGAGATACTGAGTTCCCAGGTCCCACTTGCTATTCCAGGTGATAAAGCTGATGCAGACATGGTGAAAGGATTTGTTATGAGCTTGGAAAGAAGAGAGCAGGACTTGGGGGGGCTGAAGACAAACTTTTGAAGCTTTGGATGACCCTCTAAAATAAGTGGCCTCTTGGGTTCATTATCATCATATAACCACTCAAAATATTAAAGGTGACCAGAAAAATCTGCTGGGAGAGTTGAGAGTGTTGAGCCTGGAGGAAAGAAGGCTCCAAGGAGACCTTTGCAGTATCACAAGGGGGCTACAGGAAGGCTGGAGAGGGACTTTTGACAAGGGCCTGGACTGACAGGGCAAGGAGGAATGGCTTAAAGCTGAAGGAGGATAAATTTGGATAAGATATAGGGAAGGAATTGTTCCCTGTGAGGGGGTGAGGCCCTGGCTCAGGGTGCCCAGAGGACCTGTGGCTGCTCCTGGATCCCTGGCAGTGTCCAGGGCCAGGTTGGAGTGGGTTTGGAGCACCCTGGGAAGGCTGAATGGCAGGGGCTGGAACGAGATGAGCCTTCCAACCCAAATTATCCCATGATTTTTCCAGCTCCTCGGCTTTCTGTGCCTGCTGCCAGTGCATAACCAGGATTAAACAGCCACGTCCACGAGGAGAAGAATAAATGGGTAAAAAGCTGCATCAGAAAGAAACCTGCTGGCTGCTTCAGGGACAATAACAGAGGTTTTAAACGCAGCATCTCCGCAGGTGTCACAAAAGAGGGCAGCCGGGAGCAGCCGGGCTGGTCCAGAGGCTCCCGGGGTTCGGCTGCCTCGGGCGAGGGAGGATAACGGGAATCCCGGGATGGAAACGTTCACTCCTCAGCAAAATGAGCGATCTGAGGGATGCCCTTTAAACAAAACCTCTGAACAAGGGAACCGCTGGATCCGTGAGCCATCCCAGAGTGGGGAACTGCCTGGGAATATTCCCTGGGTGTCGGAGGCTCCCGAGGCAAGCCGGGTGTGGGATGGAACAGCCCCGAGAGCAGCCGTGAAAGAGCTGTAATTAGCGTCTGACAGAGCAATTAAAACCCGACAGGCAAAGGCAGCAGAATGACGCTTATGGAAGTGGACAGGGCTCCAAACGAGAGGTTGATAGTGAACCCAAAATACCACAGGGGAAAAGGTGCCAGGAGAAACCTCGGTGACAGCGAGGGCTGGTTCCCTGCCCTGCCCCAGTCCCCTGGGCTGGTTCCCTGCCCTGCCCCAGTCCCCTGGGCTGGTTCCCTGCCCTGCCCCAGTCCCCTGGGCTGGTTCCCTGCCATTCCTCAGTCCCCTGGGTTGGTTCCCTGCCACGCCCCACTCCCCCGGCTGCACTNATTCCTCAGTCCCCTGGGTTGGTTCCCTGCCCTGCCCCAGTCCCCTGGCTTGGTTCCCTGCCCTGCCCCAATCCCCTGGGTGAGTTCCCTGCCATTCCTCAGTCCCCTGAGTTGGTTCCCTGCTATTCCTCAGTCCCCTGGGTTGGTTCCTTGCCATTCCCCAGTCCCCTGGGCTGGTTCCTTGCCGTGCCCTAGTCCCCTGGCTTGGTTCCCTGCCCCGCCCCAGTTCCCTGGGCTGGTTCCCTGCCATTCCCCAGTGCCCTGGAACCACACCTGGCTCCCCAAACACCCACACCTGGCTCCCCAAACACCCATACCTGGCTCCCCAAACATCCACAGGGAATTGTCTCCTGTCCCTGGCTTTCCTCAGGGACTCAGTGATTTCTCCTTCTGGGCTGTCCCATCCTCCACACTGATTTAACTGAATCCTGAGCCAGGCTGGGTGTCTGTGTCCCCAGCCAGGAGAGCTGCTGGATTATTTTAAAGAACTATATAAATTTAGTTGTTATATAAAGATGTTTATTTGCTCTCTCCTATTTTTTTTTTTTGCAATTTCCTACTTTTTTAACTAAGCCTTGTTAGAGAAAATGGCTCTAATTTGCTTTTGTGTCTCAGATGTGACAAGAGCAATGCACCCACACGTGCCTGGTTAGTTTTTCTCTGTGGCTGAGACTCACCAGTCAGATAAACTACGAAAATTTTTAAAAACCCAAACACTCAAGGACTGTCACCACGTCTGACGTGGATTTCTGTGAGAGCTTTCTCACATTTGAGAAAACTGGCACAAGAACCCACAAATCTGGAAGAAACGTCCGTGCAGGTTGAGTGCACAAATGAATTTAATCGTTTGCACAGAATCTGCTTTGCTGCTTCACACTGCAACGACACCAACCTGATTATTTTCCTTTGCTTTAACCAGCAAAATGTCTCTCATTGGTGTTTGCATAATTAATGCTATAGGACTCGGCTTTGATCCAGCCCCATGCCAGGAATTGCTGTGCTCTCCAATCTGCTGCAAAACAGCATTTTCTAGCACGTTGTTTTTATTGTAATGCTGGAATATGGAAAGCCCTGCAGTGCCCTGGCTAACGTGGCTCCTTCTGTCTCTGCATCACAGCAGTTGGCTCTGCCCTGACCTGGGAGAGCTACAAATCCCATCAGTTTAAAAGCAGCATCATCCTGAATGTGCTCTTGCTTGTGAACTCCAAGCTGCATTTGTCTGCTGGATAGATCTACACAGCCTGGCTGTAATTGGGGTGTTTTAAAACCTGCTGGAGCAGCAAAGCACTGCGAGGTGGGATGTCAGAAGGACTTACCTGAGCTTTGCCTGGTGGGTTTTGTGATGCAGCTTCCCATTTTGATGATTTCTCTGCAGGAAAACCCACCATGGCTGCAGCTGTCCTGTCAGAGGTCACATCTGCTGGGTGTGGGATGGACTAATTTAACTGGGAAAAACCTTGGAGGTTCCTTATTGCTCCTCTGAATGATCCAATTTGGACTGCTGACCAAAAGGGAAATCCTTCTTTTGTTTTCAAGAGAAAGGAGTATTAATAATGATAATGTGACCTTGTGGTTTCTGTGTGGTGACAGAGCAAGCAGGGAACATGAGGGGTGGAATTAAATAATACAGTTCCAATAATGAAGTAGTATGATCAATAATGTAATCAAACAAATGATTACACTCTAATAATGAGCACATCCCCTCCTTCCCAGTGAATTCTGCAGCTTGGCTACCTGTGCTTCTCACCAGGCACACAGCCCTTGGTGCCAAACAGATTGAGAAGAACTTGTCCCACCTTTCCTTTCATTTTATTTTTGCTCTCCACCCTCCCCTTGCACACTCCAACCCCCAAAGCCCTTCCCCTCAATATGATGCTTGACCAAATATGCATTATCTGGTCAAAAATATTTCTGACCCTTCATCCCTCCTTTGGTACCATCTGGCAGAGAGGTCTTGGACCAGTTCCTTAACCCCTCACCATCTGTTTTCCACCTGTAAAGCACAAGGATTGCTGTTCTTGGCTTGGTGGGTGTTTGCCTTGGGGTGAGGAAGGTGGTTATTGACACAACTCTCATGACTGGAAGGGCTGCACTAATCTTTCTTTATGGCTCTAAAGCAATGATGGCAAAAAATAGTGGTTTAAATAACTTAATACACCTGGCCAAATATCAGCTGAGCCAGACCTCTCTAAATGCACAGAGGGGAGTTCTGGCCTGCCTAAAACCTATCTTGGCTCTCTCTTTTCAGTTCCAAAAATGACTTGGGGCAGGTGGGGAGGGGAGGAAGGTGGGTGAGACTGTGCTGAACAACTCTGAGTAGGTTTGGAAAGTCTCCTCCTTATCTGACAGCTGTATTGCTTTGCCTGATAAGGCCTGCAGCAGCTCGATCTGACAGGATAAACCCCAGCAAGCAGCACACTTAATCTCCTTGAGGCAAATGGAAATGATGTCTTCCTGCAAATCTCTCTGTGCACATCCCAGGGGCTGCTGCCAGCAGCAAACTTTGCTCCCAGGGGCTGCCCCTTCCAGCCCCAAAGGCTCCAGGCTGGAGGTGCAGGTGGGATACACCTCAGCATCCCAAATTCCCATGAGCTACAGGTGGTGGAGGCTGCTCTTGCCACCCTACCCCTGTGGGCAGGATTCCCCAAGAGTTCTTGCATGAGCAGGACACAGCAAGAGATTGCTCTGTTTGGGGTCTATTCCCATGGATGTGAGGAGAAAAGGGATTGTGGTGTGAAGTGACCATCCAAACAGGACCTCTGGAGTAAAGGAAGGAGAGGCAGAGTGTGGGCAGCAGAGTTTTATTGCTGGAAATCTGATGGGGTTTGTAAACCCAGGATAAAAGGTGGAAGATATTAAGCAAGAACTCTAGAGGGAGAAACAAAAAAACAACAACAACAACAACAACAACAACAACAACAACAACAACAACAACAACAACAACAACAACAAAACACACAAAAAACTTCCCCACACTCCTCAAAGCCCCAGACCTGAGTGTGTTGTTGTAAGACCATCAGCAGAGTGAAGCCATGCCCCAACCCAGAAGAGCAGAGAGGAGCATTAGTGCCAAAAGCCCCTACAGGGGGTCCAGCAACGCTTGCAGAAAGGGACATAAAAGCCAAGTACATTCTGGGTAATTTTCTGAGCTAAAATATGGATAAAATAGAGATAAACTTTGAAATCATTGTCAATCACCTCAGGACAGGGGCAAGTGCAGCTGGAGGTGTGTGCTGAAGCAGGGGGAGTTGTGAGCACTGATGCTGGCAAGAAATGGGGAATTTCTACTTGAGCAGATACTGGTTATAACTGGGGATAACTTTTGAGTGGATAAGACATTAAAAACATTGTTGTTTCTACACTCCCATGATGAAAGTTGTTCCAGTTGAGCTTCTTGGTCTTTTTCTTGCCAGTATTCATGGGGTCACTCAATGCTCAGCCTCCAGTGATGGCCTTGACTCCCACCAGAGCTGCCTGCAGGGTTCTGCTCGTGGCTCCCAGTGACCCCACCATGCATCTCCCATTTCCTCCATCATTTCTTTACTCAGTCAGCTCCTTGTCTCCTACAGAGCAGTTACAGTTACCTGGCACAAGGAAAATCACTTGGATTTAGCACACCAACAGTTAATTTTTAGAGGCGTAATTCAGCAAAGCAACTTGAAATCTAAATCAGAGAAACAAAGTAAGAATGGGATCTCTTCTGCAAATTTATAGGTGGCAAACTAAAATGTCAGGGGGTCATGTATTCATCTGTCAATGTGTAATGCAATTAGACAAGATAATTGGGCAAAGTAAGTTCTCACAGAGATCTGGAAAATGTATTAACTTTCCTTCATTGGCTTGGTTAGCAGTGCAGAGCCACTGGGGGTGGGGGTAAGGTGCACAACTGAGTCTGGATTTAGGATTTAGGTGGGAAATATTCCAATGGGGAACATCCAGTCTGGTTTCTCAATGTCTCAGGCACAGCTTACAGGAGGAACAGTTTGCTGTGTTCCCTTGTGTTGATTGAGAAGGGCTCAATAATGGAAATGGCAGGGGCAGATGTAAATATGAAGCCAATAATATGTCTTAATTTAATCAACACTTGACAAAAATCCCAAGGAAGTAAATAATCTGTTCACTTAGCAGATTTTACTGGGGTTTCTCCAAATCATTTGTGGCAAGGAAGCCCCAAGCTGAAGTGTAAACAGCAAGAATTATCAGAATTAGAAGTACTGAGCTCTGCCTCTATTTTGGTTTTTTCCTAAGAAGGGCTATAAAAGACATCTGGACATCTTAAACAGGGTCACAAGCAACAGGGAGCCACAGAGACTGGGGCAAGGAGTGCATCCTTCTGCATGTTTAACTGCCCATCCATTTTTTGCTCCTTGTCCATGTGTATGTGTTTATATCTGCCCTGCCACCACTTTAATAGCTGGCATATTTTAGGCATCAAGTCTGAAATAGTCTCAGGAAAAAGCAAAAGTAAACTCTAAGAGGCAGGTTTAGAATTACCCCTGAATTAAAAAGCAGGCTTCAATATTTAATGATGAGGTACTAAATGATGTCCTGATGATTTTATTAAACTAAAGTGAGGCAGCACATTTGATTTAGGCCATCCAAGCTCTCTGTTCCCCCTGCCTAGGAAGGCTTGTGGTAGTAATCAACTCCCTATATTCAGAGGAAATTGTTTCTTTATGGTTTAAAGTGTGAAGCCTCTTCGAGATAACCATATATTGCATCCAGCAGCACCCTCTTTTAGCACATTCAGCACTGGGAGAAAGGAGCAAATAGCAACAAAAGTAAGGGAGGAATTGCAGAGCAATGGCCTTGAACTGATGCAGGGCCCTAATCCAGCAGAGCACAGAGAACTTGTAATCTCTGCCAGTTTGATGAGGGGGGTGTGAACCCAAAAGCTTTTCTGCCTTTTTCTCAGATACATCAGCAGGTCTAATGAAACCAGGCTAAACCTTTTTGTGTGTTTTATGTCTGCAGACATTCCCTAGATCTGTGTTGCTGCTGCTGCCCTGCACCACCTGGATATCGATGGGCGTCGATGCCTTCAGCACGGGCTCTCCCAGACCAGATTTCCAGGACTAGGATTGTCTGGGATCCTTTAAAGACACATTTTTATTCATAGCTGGAGCTATGGAGTTGTTTCCCACAGCCATGAGCCCCTGAGTTGATCACACAGCAAGGTTCATTGCTGTGATTTAGCCCCACGTAGAAACAGCCACCAGTGAGGGGAAGGATGATCTGTTTGTACAAGCCTGAATTCCCCCAAGATTTAGCATGTAAGGCAATTACTGCACTATTCCTTCATGCCTCAATATATGGGAAGCTCTTGGGTAATTATCAAGTTCAGGGGGAAAACACACAGATAGAAAATGTGTGGATTTTTAAGTCTCTCCCAGGGAAGCCCATGGCTCAGGCAGAGCTCCCAGGGGGCACTGGAAGGGTTAAAAAGGATTTGTACTCATGCACTGGGAGCCCACCACAGGTTTGTGTGTCAGCTGATCTCAAGCACCACTGACAACACCAGTGTTCATCAGGCAGATGCCATCAGTGGCTGCTGATTTCTCCCTGAGGATGCAGGAATTTCTGGAAACCACCACTTTAGCAAAGCTCTCCAGTAGGAATGGTTGGAGAATGCTGTGAAACCTAGAATTTGAGCATGTGAGGTTAATAAACACCAGCAAGTTACCATAACTCACAAATTAAAGGCCCCAATTTTCACAGTTGGGCTGCGAGATCTAATTAAGGCTGTTGGTGCAATTCAGTGTTTGGAGAGGAAGTGCCTTGTTTAATTTATCCACAGATTCTGCTGCCTTCATTTTTTTTTTTAAGCAGCAAAAGAAGATAAAGCAGGACAGAGACCTTTCCCTCAGGACCAAGTCCATCTGCAGCAGAAAGCTTTGGTTCCTCTGCACTTTGCAGTTTATTATTACTTCTTATTTTCTGGGTAATAGAGGAAGCTGCTGGGTTTATTTTATCTGCTTCATCACTTTAAACAATGTCAGAGACAGCTAATGCCCACGATGGATGGTGTGCTGTTATAAATATGAATATTATTAAGTGTAATTGGTGCATCACTGTTATCTCAGTGGTGTGTGCCTGGGGCTGGATGCCTCTGATGGATCTGCAGGAGGATTAAACAAACCTAAAGTCACCCTTTGTTTCCAGATAAATGAGCAGCTAATTGCAAAGCCCACATGGGGTGAGGCTTCTGGTGCTCCTGCTCAGCCAGGTTACTGGGATATTCCTGCTGCACCATGGGCTTCTCCTGGAAATAGAGAAACAACAAAGAAAGGGAATTATTAAGGCAAATTCATGTTGGATGATTGCAGCCTGGGAAACTAAGCCTCTGTATCATGGCAGTTTTGAGTACCAGGATCCACTGGATTGGAGTGTGCCAAGAAATGATCTTCCCTGGGAAGGAATTCTTCCCTGGGAGGGTGGAGAGCCCTGCCCCATCCCTGGAAGTGCTCAAGGCCAGGCTGGATGGGGCTTGGAGCAGCCTGGGACAGTGGAAGGTGTCCCTGCCATGGCAGGGGGCAAGAACAGGATGGGCTTTAGGGTCCCTTCCAACCCAGACCATTCCATGATTCAATGATTCTGCCATCTGTGCAGGAGTATGTGCACAATAAACCATTTTTTAGCCTTCGGGTAACCAAATACCTGAATCAGGCTGAGTAAAACCAAAGTATTTTGAGTGTGGCCTTTATGTGTTCGTAACTACTTGTTTTTAACTGGTGGAGAACTGGTTCCCATGGAGGGATTAGGGTTTGGCAGCCCCTTTTTCTGGGATTTAATGCTGTGCTTAACCCATCCTTGGTCACTGTCCACACAGAGCACTGTTGTGTCTGCTGTGCTGCAGCCATGGAGAGCCCTGCAGGGGACAGAACAGCCCAGATTTGGCAGAAAAGCAGCGTGTCCCATTGTTATTTATCCAAAGAACCCATTGTTACTCGTCCAAAGAACCTGTGAGTGATGGAGGAGCTGCACCTGCTGCAGGGGCTGCTCTGCCCACCAGGTCCCAGCAGCTCCTGCTGGGGGCACAGTCCCTCTCTGCCTTCCTCAGCCAATTTTGCTCAAAAATCCAGTTTCAAGAGGTTTCCTGCTTTGCTGCTTTCCAGCTTTGGCTCAGCATCTGCTGCAGGAGCTGGGGGATCCCCCACTGGAGTTTCTGTTTGATGGGAGACCCTCGAGCCCCCACTTTTGCTGGAGGAACTAAATATCTTACATCAGGCTTTTGAGCACCCACTGCTCCAGATGAAATCAGAGGGGAGCTGCATCCACTTCAAGTTTCAGAGCCCATTTAGCTTTGATTTGCATCTGGTATCTAGGGCAAACTCTGGGAAGTGTCTTATTTCATCCAGTCTGGCCGATGTCTGTGATTTTATCAGGAAGTCTCAGGGTATTTGGTGTGTTTTTTTCCTTAACATCTCAGCTTTAACCATCAATTGATCACATCAGAACTGAGTCACTCTGTTAAAAATAAAACCTTGTGTCCCCTGAAACACTGAGTAACAGTCAGGAAACACAGAAGCTGCAAGAAAAAGGAAGGGAAAATGCAAGAATCCAGAATTTTCTATTGCAGACATCTTGAAAGGGATCCCTTGGCCAAAAAAACAGGATTTTGGGAGGTCTGGGTTTGGTAACCATGCAGGAGAGCAGACAGTGTAGGTGCTGGAGGAGTTTCTGGGTGTTTCCATCTGATTTGGAAAGGAAGGCTGCCCAACCCTACCTCGTTTTATCACAGATGAACAACACAAATATTGGGTTTATAAAAGGTAAATGATGTTGTGTGAAAGTCAGGACAAAAGGGGAGAGTGATGCCAGTGGCACAATCCACAGCAAATGTGGGAAGAGCTCTGCTGGTCCAGCCCTTCAGGGTGAAGCTCAGGGTTGGTGTGTTTGTGGCAGCTCTGTACCATTCCCTGGAGAAAAGGCCCTAAAATGGAAAAATATTGAACATATGAATGAGCTGAAGCATTTTTCACTCCAGTCATGGAGCAGCTGCCCTGGGATCTGACCTGCTGGGAAGGCAGACAGGACAGGTGGGGGGAGAGCACTTTTTGAGCACATTTTCCCACTGGAGGGGATAACAGAGCAGAGGGCTCTGATGGGTTTGGAGCCAGGCCTGGGCTCCCAAGGCATATTCCATCCCAGTCAGTCACTGGAGCAGAGCATTGCTCATCCTTCACGTTTGCAGAGCTGGAATTTGCACTGTGGCCCAGGTATCCCCATCAGCATCAATATTCCATCAGGCTCCAAGGCTGCCTTATCCCCCAGGGCTGTCTGGGAGAACCAGGCACCTGAGAAATGTTTGGCCTGAGCTGCCTTTCCCATTTTTTACTCTTTTCCCTCCTCTTTCTGCACACCCAGCAGGATTCTCACCTCCCCAGATGGGTGGAAGGGAAGAGGCAGCTCCTTGTCTGTGGCTCTCCCATTCCTGTGCCAACCCTCAGCTTGTGCCATGCAAGAAAGAAAATTCCTTTTACAAACCCCAGGTCAGGGAGCTTTCCCACATGGACACTGCCCTTTTCTGCACAGCTTGGGGCAGCTGGTTCTAATTACAGCTGTGTAATTAGAGCTGCCCTTGGCCATCCCAGTGAGGGAGTGCTGCCACCAGGGCTGAGAAACTCCAGCTCTGGGCTCCCAGAGCCAGAGGGAATGGTTGGGAATATTTCTCTTCCCGCTCTCCCTGCCCCAGCACTCCCCAGGCTCCACAAATTCTAACTTTCACACACCCAGGGAGGAACAGTCATTGTTATCTCTGCACTGTGAGCCAAGGAGAGAAATAGGAGGACAAAAGAGCAGCTTGTTTTCTTGGGGGTTTTTGTTTCCCCTCCCCAGCTTCATCATTCTTCCATTCCCAACTCCTCCTGCAGTTCCAGGATATCTCTTGCCAGCCACGGGTGCCCTCTGGGATTACCCTTTCTTCTGCATTGTCTTTGCCTGCTTTCCTGCAGATAATAGGGAATACAGCAGCTCTCATCACAGCTATTCTTGGAAAAGCACAGTGTGAGGTGGCTGGGCTGCCTGACAAGGGATGGAAGCTGGGATGGCACGAGGGAAATGTCTGGGGTAGAGCTGGGGGGTTGGTGCAATAAAAACCTTGTCATTGCTCTTGGGGTTCCACTGGTCCCCCATGTGTGGCTGCTCCTCAGACAAACAGCAGAGACAGCAGCAGAAATGCAGGGGGAATTTTCATTATTTCCCATTAAAGCAGGTGTAACTGGGGCCTGGATCCCCCAGACTGGGGGAATGAGCTGCAGTGCTGCAAGGTTTCCTTTAGGGTGATTTGTGTCAGATAATCATCCAGGAACGATCATTCCATCACCTCTAAGACACCTGATGTGTTTGCTTGGGGCTGCTCCATCCATGGGAGCCAGAGAACTCCTTTCCCCTGCTGGGTCAGGAGGTGACACAGGGACACTGCTCTGGTTTCCCCCTGCACTGGTCCCTGGGCAGCCTTTCTTCACCCCCCAGAGGATGCCAGGAGTGGGGAGTGGGGAGTGCCAGGGCTCTCTTTGCCTCCTTTTAGAGTCATGGATTTAAAGTCAGTGATTAGAAGTCATTAAAAGCAACAGATTCCTTATTAACAAAAGCTTTGTGCCAGCACCTGGGGCGTTGTGTGACATTTCCAAGCCTGGTTTGGCTCTGAGCCTCTCCAGCTAAACCATCCCTGGGCACTTCCCTGGTATTTCCCCCCTCTCCATGGCCCTGAGGACCCACCTGTGGCACAGTGAGAACCCTGGGAAGTGTTTCATTTGGAATCAGCTCTCTTTAACTTCCCACAGCTCTTTATTTCCCATCCTTTATTTATTTTGATTGCAGTAAAACTGGGTTTTTCCCCAAAAAAAACCACTTTCCATCCCCATTTGTGCCCCTGCTGGACCTGGGCTCACACTTTGCCTCGTGCTTCCCAACAGAGGCAGGAAGACAGGGAGATATGAAGAGGTCACAGGAATAATTTGCTTAATAAGATGTCTCTTCCTACCTACAAGCAGTTAATGTGCTTAGTCCCTGAACCATGAAAGGTTAAAAATTACTTGGTTTTCTACCCCATTTCTGGGTATTTCCATTCTCTGTGTGACATTCAGATCCCTTTTCCTGAATCATTCTGCTTTTGGGCACTTCAAATCACACAGCACTGGTTCTAATGGATAATTTTGAAAGTAAATTCAGGGTTTCAGTGGCTTATTTTTCCCCCAGCTGTATCAGTTTTTGAGGCTTCTTTTCTTTTTGGGGGGGGATGGTGTGTTGTCTAGTAAAATGCCAATAAAAATTTGAGGGAAGTCCCTTCCCAAAGTGAATCCCAGATGTGAGGGCTCAGGGGAAACCCAGGCTGGGTGATCCCCAGGTAAAATTCCTGCAGGATTTGGAGGAGCCTGTGCATTCCTATACCACTATTTATTTTATTTTCCAGCCAGGACTTTTTCACAATATCCAAGTAGCCAAGTGGGTAAAGAGAGGGGAAAAAATGGAGGAGGTTGGAGGAATATGTGAAATTCAGAGAAAGAAGAGCAGAGCAGGAGGAACAAGAAAGTGCCCCAAGGCAAGGGAAGAGGATACAGGGATATTTTATCATTTCTTTCCTCTTTAAAATCTTATTTCTCAAAACCCACCTGACAAGTTCAGCAGTTTCACTCAAAAAAATTCCAAAACTGTGAGAGACAAGTGGCAAAACAGGCACAGGGGGTTGTGAGATTGTTGGTCAGGCCATGTCCTGGGAAATCAAAATTAGAAAAAAACATATTTTTAAAGGGTGTTCTGGACTGACTAAATGCCACGAAATCACTCCAAAACTGTTCTAAAATTTTAATAGAAATACTGTAAATTTTTAAAGTTCATCTGAAGATTCCTATGGATGTATAAACCATACAAACAGGGGGTGATGGGCAAAAAGGGACAAAATGGGTGTTTTAATACAATTAGAGGAAATTTTTCAGTGCCTGAGTCATGAGAAAAGAGTCCATGAATTTCTTAACACTAAAACTAATGTGAGACATACCAAAATACCCTGTTCATCAAACTGAAACCAGAAAATTAGGCAAAACTTCTAATAGAATATTCCTTTTTTCCTCTGGCTCAGGCTACACCACCACTATCAAACCACCTGGTTGTTTCAGAGGATACAGAAAAATTTGCTAAATACATTTTATTGCCCAAACATTTGGAAGCAAAGTTTATTTGCTTGCATTCTGTTGCTAATTCCTCTTGTAAATATTGTGTGAAGTGTTTGTTGTTCTTTTAAACTGTGAGCAGCTGTAGTGGTCTGGGAGACAGAACTAATGAACAGATGTGTAAGGCAGGGGAAAAAAAAAGTTATTATCTTGCTTTTGTTCACCAAAACTTGTTAATTTGGGACTATTTGCATTTCAAGCTGCAATTTTGTTACACAACAAAGGTGTAATAGTGGTCTTTAGAAGCTGAGATACTTTTTCTGCCTTTAGTTTTTATTTTTCCTTATTTACCTATCTGTAAAATGGGAATTCATGAATTACCTATTCCAACCCAGCCTCCTACTGGTTCCTTCTGCTCTGCAAGGAGCTCATATAAAATAGTTTGGGGAAAAATTGGCTGTAATCAGTGGAAAATGAAGAGTTCCCAAAGCCCTAAACAGTTTACATGAGCATCACTTATATAAGAAAACATAATAAGGAAAGAATTTGGCATCCCTGAACTCCTCTTTTCATGCCTTTAGCTGACTGTGGTTTAATTGTGGCCTAAGAAAATTAAGAGAAACTTTTCTGGTGTTTCAGTAGGAGCAGACTCAGGTATTATTTGGATGGTTGTGGTTGTTGCTGTTCTCCATGAGATGTTTGGAGCTCAGGGAGTGCTCAGGAGAGTGAAAAGGTTTCCAGCAGGCTGAGTTTTATCTTTAAACCACCATAAAAAGCTGAAATCTCCTAAAAAAACCATGTACAAGTGGCCATCTCAGGCCTCCAGCCATGCTCCTGTGGGAAACTGAGCTTTTGGGATGTTAAAGTCCTTGTGTGGAGATCAGAGGGCTCAGTCTGGGAATGGCCTCTCAATGGCTTCATACCAAGAGATTATGGGAAAGAAAATCAAATAATCCCCTTGATAATCCAGAAAAAGCTGCAGATCCCTTTGAATTTCCACTTGTGGAGGTGTGGAAATCCAACTGAGCACCATGGATGTGGAGAAGTCCAGACCAGGAGATTTTTACTCCTTTCCTCAGCTTCTTCCTCAAGATAAAATATACATCCACTTATGACCATATGTATGTGTACATCTATACAAATAAATGTAAAAAATAAATAGATGTGTCACTCTGGGGTGTATTTCCCCAGCTTGAATCTCACCTAATCTCATCCCTTTTATTTCTGGCTCTGTCCTTCTTCCAGCTATTCCTTTGGCACTGACAGGTTGTCACCAGGTTCAGCCTTGTGTGTCACCCCCTGCACCCCAGCAGCAGAAATCCCTTTTAACCCCTGCTCTAATTGAGTGTTCCACTTGCAGCTCCTTGGGATGAGAGGATTTTAGGTCACCCAAGACCAGGTGATGTCCCTCCCTTGTTTGCAGTGGGAACCTGTTATTATTCAGCTTGAAAACCTACAGGCAGTTCACTGAAAACTCATATCTTATTTATTGTCCACTGTTTAAATTAAGCCACATTTACTGTGGCTCCAAGGCATCTTTTCCCCCTTCAATCTGTGTTTCCAATTATTTTCCCCCAGATGTCATTAGCTGGTATTTGCCAGGTTGCATCTCATTTTGTTTTCTGCCTTTTTGCTTAATAACACAAAAACATGAGGGGTCACTTTGAGGCAGTGGAACTAATGGGCAATCATGGATATTATGGGAGCTTGAAAAATTATTAAGGTGATGAAATCTTTCTAGTGCTACATGCTAATGAAAACCCAGCATGGGGCTGTTTCTGAGATAATCCTATTTCTAGACTGATTGAAATATAATTTCTTTCTTCTAAATATATATGTTCCAAGGATCCATACATTTGGCTTTCTGTGAAATTGGAGTTCCTTTGCTTTTCAGGGACTCAAGTATGAACTAGATCAGAGGGATGCCTGTAAAATCTTTGTTTGACATTTGGTGCATGTGATGGAGGGAGAGCCTGGAGTGGGGCAGGGGCTCAGTGTGTCCCCACAGCTCCCTCCCAGGGCTGTGCCACTCACTCCAGATGGGGATTAGGAGCCTGCTGGTCTGCAAGGAGCTCAATATGAAGGAATTTTAAACAAATCTTGGGCAATGGCCATATTGGTGGCCCCACCTGAGTACTTCCTCTTGCCAGGGCACTGTGGGTGTGTGGCACAGCTGGGCTGGAACAGTGTGGGGAGGGAATATTTGCTGTGTGAGCCCCAGCTGCCACTTGGTGCAGTTCCCAGCAGTCACTGAGTGATTGCTAGAGGTGGCTGGGGTGGTTTGTGGCACTCTGGTGGTTAACAGGTTACCCCTGCCATGAGCTGGCACGAGGGGCCAGGCACTCAGGCCCCTCAGACCTCGGCTCACGGGATCACCACGGGCTCCTCGTGGGCAGGGGAGGATGAAATGCAACACAAGGGAAGAGCTTTGCTCTGCATGACCCTCTCTGTGCTTGGGGTGACTTTTATTCACTCCACAGGCTGAGTAAAGTCCCAGTCTGGGCTTGGCTGGAATAAACCTCTGTGGCTGAATAACTGCACTAATGCAGGGAACACATGATGAGAAGTGAGGATTGTGAGCAGGGAGTTTTTGTTCAGTACAAGGAAAATTCTCTCCCCACAATGAATGGCAGCTATTCATGTCAATGAGGAGAGAGATAAGGAGTCAGGACAATTTCCCTGACCCTTAATAAGGCTCCCAATCTATTTATAAATCTCCATCCATGTGTGGCTCTGCTTTCAGCTGAAGACACATGGCAATAGTTTAGTTCAACCACTTTTTATTTCCTCAGTGCTCTAAAACCATTATGGACTTTGTTGCTGGTTTTACTTCAGTCAGATGCTGATGTTGCTGCAGTTTGATCCCTCCTCACCCCAGGGAGGGCTGCAGGGCTCTTCCTTGGGGATGTCTTCCCCATGAGAACAAGACTTCTCCTC
>VZRX01015672.1:10139-23224 GCA_013398075.1 Notiomystis cincta | reverse complement strand
AATGGTTTCATTAAGAGATTTTTATATGCAAAATTATATTCTGTGTTTTATTCCTCGTGGTGGAATTTATTCCTTCCTCCCTCCCTTGCCTGCAGGGTCACAGTTGCTGCCTCTCTCCCTCCCATCTCTCTTAGCAAATACCAAAGCACCACATTCTTAATATTTCAGCAACATCTATTTCCTCTGTCAGCAATCCAATCCCACCGTGCCTCCAGAGGCTACTTGAGTCTCTTTCAATGATCCTTTTTTGTATTCCACACTTGGAAAAGAAAAAAAAAAAGGGAAAAATCAGTATTTGTATTTGTCTTCAGCCTTATTTTCCCATTTCTGTCTGATGCTGCTGCTCTAAACTCTGTGTCCCATTTGCTCCTCCCTCTGATGGGTCAGGGGCTTTTTATCCCTTTGATTATTCCCACACTTCCCCATTCCTGCACCATCACACGTTTGTTTATTTTTATTTATTGCTGTATAACTTCAGGGCTCAACTAATTTTTTTGCACTATTTTCACCCCTTCTGTGGCCTCAGTTCTTTTCCCCAATAATTTCACCTTTCATCATTTCTGTTGCTGTATTTTGCCCATCAGGAGGAAATCACAGCCCTTGGCTAATGAGAAGTGCTGGGTTTGTGTTACACGAGGTGATGGTCAGGTCAGGGCTCCACCAGCACAGGCCACTGTGTGTTAACCAGTGTAACTCTGTGGGTATTTCATCTGAGAGGTGGATATGGATGGATAAACCCAGCCACAGCCACAGGAAAACTTGGCAGGTTTCAGGGTATGAAATACCTGAAAGGCATTTATTCATCAGGCTACATTCACAGGCAGATCCCATCCAGCCAGGAATTTATAAAGCAGAGTGTCTCCTCCTCCCAGGGAATAACAAGGCTGTGAACTTCTGCAGTCCTTCTGCCAAGGCTGGAACATACGTGGCAGAGTTGGTGCTCTCTGCAATTTTACCCCAGCTGTGTTGGGAAAATGGGTGTATTTTTCAATGGAAAAATAACCAGCACAAAATCCTGACACAGAACACAAGTCAAGTTGTTTATATTCCTGTTAGTGGATCAAAGGAAGTACTAGACTCCCCATTAAGGCTTGTTTTAAACTGAAAGTGTGTGTTAAAAGCCCTAACAGGTTTATTTACTGGTAGTTTGATAACACATCTTAAACCAGATTCCTCTTATTCCAGATAGGATCAGAGAGACAGGGTTTTACTGTGCTCCTCTAGCATTTCCCCCACCAGGATCAGATCAGCCAGGCATAGGCAAAAAAAAATGCTGTTAATTCCTGGATGGGGGGTCAGTGTTTGGGAGCTGTGCATTCCAAGTGGGACCCTGGAAGGGCTCACACCTCACCCCAATGCCTTCATGGGCACCAGCAGTATGAAAAGCAGGATTTTCTGACACATTCCAGGGATGTATCTGAATTTGGTGCTCTGTCCTCACAGCAGAATTTGCATTTGATGTGGTGCCCAGGACGTGTTTGGTCCCAGTGTGAAGCACAGCTCTGAGTGAGCAGCTGCTCCCAGCCCAGGGCTGGGTTTCTTTAGCCAGCTCTGTTAATAGTCTCTCTTTCAGCATTTTGCCCTTTTCCATGTAATCAAGCAACCTCTCTAGAGCTTCCTTGGAGTCTGTGGAGGAGTCCAGGTTAAAGCTATTAAAGCTGGTGGTTGTTTTAATCTGAGGTAGCAGAATTCTGTGTTTCCTTGTGCCAACAGAGCGAGGCTTTTGGACAGGTAATGCTCCACAGAGAGAGGCAGCAGCTGGTCCAGGCCCTGCTGAGTCCCTCTGATCTTCCCTTGAAGTGGAGAGATGTGGAGAGCCATCCACTGGGATCACAGGCTGCCCTTCCCCAGCTGAACAGCCATGGATAATCCTGGCTGGATCAAATTCATGGCCACAGTTCTTCCAGGTGCTGGATGCTGCCGTGGCTTATCTGCTTCTGGGCAGTTCCTGCCCTTTTAACCCCTTGCTGGGTGCTGGGTGCTGCCCATGGGGGTTGTGTTGGCCAAGGAGGACACTCAGCATTCCCTAATCCCTTTGGAGCAGCACCAGAAGGCACTGAGAGCCCCTTCACCGAGAGCCATGATGAGAATTTTTAATTCCCCTCCTTGCAGCATGAGATATTTTCAGCCTGGATGGTTCTATTATGATGCTAAGGAGTCCAAAATAGCAGGGTTTTTTTCTGCTGATGTCATTTTACATCAAATACAGGGTGTCACTGCTTTGGTGGCAGAACAGGGACAGGGTGTGAAAGTCCTGATGTGCTGTGCAGCCTCAGAGGGCTCTGCAGTGACTGGGGCTTCCTGGAATATTTCTGGCACAGCCAGCAGGTCTTGATGATTTGTTCATCATTTGAAAAGAGGATAAAGTTATGGGGATTTGAGGAAGAAAGTACTCCCTGTGAGAGTAGGGAGGCCCTGGCCCAGGGTGCTGTGGCTGCCCCTGGATCCCTGGAAGTGTCCAAGGCCAGGTTGGACATTGGGGCTTGGAGCACCCTGGGACAGTGGAAGGTGTCCCTGCCCATGGCAGAGGGGGAAGGGATGAGCTTTAATGTCCCTTCCAACCCAAACCATTCTATAATTCAAAGATATTTCCATCCAGCCTGAGAGATAAACTATTTTTAGGCTCTTTTGTTCTCACAGGTGTAGCTGAGCTGCTAATAGAAAATTCTTGGTGTGCCTGAGGTTTCAGAGCTGCAGGCAGGAGGCTCTCACACCTTTCCCCCAGGCAGCCCTGGACACCACGTTTGAGACAGGTATCCATTTGTCTGTCAGTAATTTTGGCAGCATCACAGCTCCTTTTAATCAGCTCTTTAAAGACTTCACAGCTGGTGGCCCAACTCCTGCTGCAGGTTCACTGGAGCAATTCACTCTTCAGCTTCTCACCACGCCTGGAGCCACTGCAGGATGAGGTCTGGGGGGTGGGACAGAGATGTGCTGCCCCTGATTCTCTGTCCCTGCATCCTGTGACACCCCTGCACTGGCACAGGGCACACAGAGCCTTGGGGGACATCAGCTTCCTGCTGGGGATGGAGCCAGTGCCAGCAGCAGGGAGACAGCAAAGCACAGGGTGCACCTTTGCTTCCTCATGGACATGGTCAGCCCAGCACAGGAAAAAGATAATTTTATCCACCCCTCTGAGCTGCACCATTTTGATTTAATTGCCTCTGCCAGCAGCAGCTCTCTACAAGCACCTGAGAGGTGCAGTGAGGTGGGGGTCAGTCCCTCCTGCCTGGTCTCAAGTGAAANTTGCCATCTCTGGAAGTATTCAAGAGGCATCTGGACATGAGGGTGTGGGACTGTGCTGTAATCCAGGCAACACCTAATCAAGGTCCAGAACCAGCTCTGGCATTCAAACAGTTCTTACTCCTTCTTAAAGGTATGTTGGAATTACCTTTCGCTTTTTGAGGACCAGCCCTAATTTTTCATTTTGGATTTTCTATGTTAAGCAGAACAACTGCAGTTTTCCTGCAGCTGAAAAGCTTAATTTCTCTGACTAAAACAAACCCCCAGGTCCTGTTTCTCTGATCCTGGGTTATTTGGCAGCTTGCTGGCTATCACTCTATTCACAGGAGACATTATTACCAGTAATACAAGCAGGTTATTATTACTCATGCTCAGCCTGGGTTTTGATGGGTCTCTCCAGGATCTGTTTCTATTCACTGTTTATTTTCATTTGTGCTTTGAATGATAGAAGAGATGATATGGTTACAGAACCTGCAGCTGAGAGGGGTGGGAGCTTTTTCAAGCCCTCTGGAGTGCAGGATTGAGACTCAGGTTGACCTTGGCTCGTGGTATTTCTGCTCTGCACAAGATTTTCAGTAAGACTCACCAGATTCAGTATCAGGGGTAGCAAAGTCTTTTTTTTTAGTAGGGCAAAATCAGCTCTGAAAAGTGGAGAAAAGTGACCTTCGGAGAAATGTGTGCTGGAAGGATTTGGGCTTTGCTCTGGGTCGCAGTAAAACCTTCACAGTGACCCTCAAGAGGTGGTCAGAGTCTCCTGGGAGCCTTGGAGCTCCTTTGCAGGGTCTTTGGGACTTGATTAAGAAGAGTTCAATGGAAATTGGGAAGGTCCACACACTGAAAAACGGCTACAAGCTCTTGGATTGGACTCTAAAGAGGTATTTAGAGGTTTTATTTATTATTTATCTGCATTGTTGGTGTATGAAAACTTTTTTCATGAGGTGCACAGTGGGCCAGAGCTTCTCTCAGAATAAGAAAGGTTTTTACTGCATTTCTTAGCCTCAGCCAGTTAGAGAAGGTCTCATTTAATCATGGCAGGAGTGACCCTATTATTAGGCAAGTCCATTTTTGTTAGGTTTCCACAGGAATAAAGCAGAATCTGACCCCATAGCAGATTCCCTTTCAATGAACTACTGGCAAAGCTCCTCAGGAAGGCTCTTGTTGGAATAAATTCTTGGCAGAGCTCTGGATAATGAGATTTCCATTGAATAAGCTGTAAGCAGAGCACCTTTTAGCTCAATTCAGAGGGTTAGACAGGAGCCCTGGGAGCCAGGACTGTCCAGTTTGGTCTCTGGCAGAGCCACTGGACGAGCACCCTGCCCCTGTGGCTGGGTACAGGACACTGTCACCTCCAGGGTCAGGCCCCTGTGGGGCTTGGGAAGTCCTCAAAAATCATTTTATTGAGTGCAATGGCAGGGCTGTTGAGGACAAACATTCCTGCCCCCATGAGCTGAAGGTGGTTCCAAGTTTACTGCCTGATGTGTGAAGTGGGGTGACCTTGAGTATAAACTTTTGGGTAACATCTCTCTACATAACTTCTCTAAAACCCTTCTTTCCTGTATTTCTGGAGATCCTCAGGATTATTCCCTCATTTCTGAAATCCACACCTGGAAAGGTGGTAGCAAGTATCCAGGCAGAACATGCCTCTTCCTCTTCCCAAATATAATTTGTTATTCCAGTTTTCCATCTGAGTTTGGGATTACAAGTGGTCACTTTCATGCTACAAATCTTTGTAATGGGATTAAGCAGATAAGGACATGCAGAAAATGATTAGTGCTCTCCTGGGAGCCATTAATGGTTTGTAAAGTTCCTCACAGCAGCAACACCTACTGAGTTGGGCTGTGCAGGAAGAAACTTGCACTTCCTTTAGTACTAATTTTAGAGAGACTGCGGCTCTCTGGGTAATGAGTATTGATTCCTTGGAGATCTGCTGAGGATTGTCAAGCAGATAGATTTAATCAGAAGTGGGATTCTGGTTGTAGTGCAGATAATACAAAGAAAATCACACATTTCATTAAGTTTTTGGGGGATGAAGATAGGCAGGAAAGATGAAGAGCCTCAATTCCCTTCCTTTGGACGCTGTGCTCTCTGCTGCTCTGCATCCTCCAGATAACAGATTTGTGTGATAAAATGGCCTCAAATTCCCTCATTTGAAGTCCCAAGCACCTCTCCAGCCACACTGAGACAACCTGTGGGGGCTGCATTGGGGCACCTGCCCTGCAGAGCATCATCTGGTGGGGCTCAGGGCTCCCAGTGCTCACCAACACAGGCAGGAGTGCCAGGGGGGAAAGAGCAGCTCCACAAAGACCTTATTCAACCTCACTGCAGCAGAGCCTTTTCTCTGAAGGCACCAGCCAGATAAGGGCTGCAGGATCAGCCCCCCCAGAGGGAAACCCTCCTCTTGCTCTGAGCTTTGGGTGTTTGGCACCAGCTGCTGTGCCAGGGTGAGATCCACGCTCAGTCCTGTCTGTGTTGCAGCCAGCTCAGGTCTGGGATGCTGGTGGAGGGTGTCAGAAATCTGTGTCTCATGGAGTTATTACTGTGCTGGCTGGGAATTACAGCTGGGCTCAAGCAGAGGGACAGGGAGCCCCTCTCCCTCCCCAAGCTGCCAACTTCATCAGGCTGGGTGTTGTGTGAGCTTTGAAAAGAGACACCACGTGGAGCTCTGTCATCTTCTGGAGGGAAGTCTGACTATCCCAACTGAACTTGGATATCTCACAGTTTAAAACTGAATTTGGTTATCTCAAAGTTTACACTTTTTGTACTCTGCTTTACAGTGAAGGATGGGTGCACAGTAAATCATAGAACATCCTGAGCTGGAAGGGGCACAATGAGGACCATGTAGCTTGGTGAAGAAGGAAATGCTTTAAAATTCTGAAAAGTTCCTCCATTGGAAACACTGAACTCAAGTGCAAGGCATGAGAAAAGCAACAATGGCCAATGGTGAACAGAAAGAAATAAACATCAGCCCCCCAGGTTGGGTCCCTGATGCTGAAAGTAGAGGCTCCTCGAGGAAATTACATGGCTGGCAGCCAAAGGAGCTCTTGCTTCTTCAAATGCTTCCTAATTAAGTTCTGGCTATTAATCTGCATTCCTGGGTCAAAGTTCTTCTATGAAATAACAAATTAATATGAATCATCTTGAGGAAGAGGCAGGAGAGTGCTTTGGTTTGAAATCAGGTGTCACCAGCCCATGTGAAGCAGAAAGGAGCTGGTTTGTGGCTGAGGCAGAGTGAAGGCTTTGGACCTTTTTTTAATTGATCCTAAAGCTGTATGGGCTGCCCTGTTCTCCAATGCACTGATTAGGGGTGATTATAGAATTAGCTGGGAAAAAAATTACAGCTGGCTGCCATTGTCATGCAGAGATGTTCCTGTGTTCCTCAGTGCCAGGCTCTAATCCTCAGTGACTTATCCTCTCTAATATTCTTCATGAAGCCCCTGCTGTGGCATTGTTATTTACCCAGGTAACTCTGCTCATGGCAGAGGACACCTCCACCACCAGCAGCTGTGCCCAGGCAGGAGAAAGTCTCCTTTGGTGAATTTTGGGCTCAGCCCTTTGGGAATCATCATGGCAAAGCCAAAGGATGAAACAATTGAAATTAGAGACTTGCTGGAGCTGAGGTGTGTGTGAGGTCTTTCATCTCCTTAGGTACAGAGTGGAGCAGGAGCTGGACCTTGGAGGTGCCCTCTATGCACAACCATAATTTGGGAGGGTGTAACGTGACTCCTGCATAATTTGGAGGCAGTGATTCAAACATCCCATCCTTTCATGACTGGCCTGATGCTCTCTGCTCTGTTCCAGCACAGCTCAGTGTGCCCATCCTTACTTCCCCTGGATCCTGCTGCATGAAAAAACCACCTCACCACACTTAAGGAGGTTCTGTGTGAGTGCAATTTTCTCTAAACACCTCATTTCCGAGGGGGCCAATTGCACCTCTCCTCTAATATGAGGCTGTGACACTGCAATGACTCGCAAAGCACCACTCTGAGTGCCCTCCTGCCTCCATGGGAGCAGCCACAGCTCCTCACCACTCTGCTCTGCCTCATCCTCCCCTGACCCAAACCACTCACAAAGCCCTGCTTTATTAGGCAGGAGAACCTCGCAGCAATTTGGTTTTTAAGTCAAGTGCTTGTTGTCCATTATCAACTGCCCCAAAGCTGAGCTCTGCCTTCCAGGGTATCTGATCCTTCTGAACAGTCTGAGATTTAACTTGGGAAACTCAGGAGAGCAAAGATGGACTTTTTCCTTTGGGTTGAAAGCATGGATGGAGCTTAAAGCAAGTGAGGAAAGAGGCTGTGAAAGACCTCGCTGTTATTCACCTCTATGGGGCAAGACACGTGATGAAAAGCAGGGAGGAGGGAAATATTTCACAGGTAATTGAGACAAGCTGTGTGAAGGGAGGAACAGACAGACATTTTATCCCATGAATCCAATCTTGCTGGATTCAAAAAGCAGGTAAAAAAACACCAGCAGAGAAATGAAATTAAAAGTAGAAGAATGGAAAGCAGAGATTTATGCACCTCTCATTAGAAAAATGAGCATTAAATTAAGATATTCTGGGCGAGTAAGCCTGGGTAAATTTAACAGCAGCTTCATGGAACTCGTGGATCCCAGCAACTGTCCAGACTGTGGGACAGAAGGGTGGCCTTGTAGGTTCACCACGTGCAGTTACCAAGGAAATCACAGTCAATAACTGAAGAGCTGGCTCTGAAAATCCTGCTTTTCTCTCCTCACCCCTCCATTCCAGCCCCTAGAAGAGAGGGAAGCAGTGCACTTCTCCTCAGCCCCAGAGGTCAGCTCACACCGGGGTGATCTCATCCTCTGGGCTTGGGGCAGACCCCCCATTTCTCCTCATTTCCCATGGACAGGAGTGAGGAGCTGCGTGTCCAGGCCAGTGAAATGTCTGTGCCCCCCTCCTGCACATGCTGGGGGAGGGAGCAGGGGAGCAAACCTGTCTGCCCTTTTCCCCCCCTCTCCTGCTGCTCTCCCCATCCCTCCCTGAGATCTGCTGAGGGAGGTGTGGAGGCAGCTCGGGGGAGATGTTTTTCATTCACACTGCTGAGGGGTTCCCTGGTTCTGCCTAATCCTTTGTTTGCCCTGTTCTGTACCAGCGGTGAGCAGGAGCCATCAGTTTAATTAGCAGCAAATAGGCAGGAGCAGCACAGAGCATCGTGGAGATCCCTCCAGTCTGGAGCTGTGTTTTGAACTTGGGAGAAGGTGATGGGAGATGAGAGAAAATGCAGCTCTGCTCTTTGATGCCACTTTTAGTTTCCACTGCAAAGCTGCAGCACTGGAAGGCTTTAACTTGGGCACAGCTGGGGACATGTGGATGTTCATGATCATTCCCTTCTGCTGGGATTTTATTTTGCAGGATATGCCCCAGGAATGTATTGTTGCAGTAAAGACAAAGGTTTGGGAGCCAGGAGAGGGATGGAAGTTCAGAATTTCCTTTTATAGCCCCCTGATTTTGGAGTGGGAGGAAAAAGCAGGGGAAGGGGGTGATGAATCCATGCCCAGTGCACTGCTCCTTCTGCTGCCTTGATGTGTAAATCACAGACAAAGGTGCTGGGTAGGGTTTTCCTGAGAAAGAGGGACTCTCACAGGCTGTGCTGCTGGGCTTTGATAACCATTCTGGTTATCAGACACCAGTGTCCAGCACCACAGTATCTGGTCAGCTTCAGCCCAGGGGGTGATTCTGGGATCAAAGTGCAGCCTTTAACCAGCCTGTAGCACTGAGCTGTCTCCCAGCAGCTCTTTCCAGCACCACTGCTCTCTCTCAGAGTAGTTTGTGAGTCCATCCATCCCTGCAGTAGGAAATAACCCAGGTCAAATCAAGCCATGCCTTTGCCCCTCTGCATCCTCCCCAGCAAACGACCAGTAAATCCCTTATAAATTGAGTTTTCTCCTATTCATTAATCCTATAGTTTAAAGTGACTTTGTAATGAAACTTTTTAGCACTTCAGTTCATCATGATCTTCTGTTAAAGAATCTAACAAACCCCCTCCTAATTGCCTCAGCAAGTTCTGACTCAAACCAGGGGAGATTCAATCCAAAGGGGGAAAAACAAATAATAAAAAATATCCCTAAAGGTGTGTGTGTGTTAGAGCTCACTTGTGTGTCCCTTCCAACTCAGAACATCCTGTGATCTGAAAAGAAAGATTAAATATTTCAACCTCTGGAGCTGTAATTTTTTTTTTTCCCAAGTAAATCATTTGGCCAAGCACACGTTTCTGGATCTGCTCTGGCACAGAAAGCACGTGGGAAGATGCTGCTTCCAGGAGGCTCACGTGGATGGAGAAGGGTTTGTATCATGAAATCCCACTCTCTTTCAGAAACTGCTCAAATGCCATCACAGACAGCACACAATTAGTGCTCTGACTCTGAGCTGTTTGGGTGTAGCAGAATAATTCCCAGTTGCCAACTTTCTTCTCCATTTCCAGGCTGACTTTCAGCATCTCTTTGTTTCGTGCAGCACGACTTTCTGAGTAATAGGAGATGATTTACTGGGTGTCACATCTAAGCTTTGATGAGCTCTAAGGTGAATCTTCAATAAATTAAATGTTTTTCAAGAGCACAAAACTACATGCAAAGCTAAACAACCAAACCCACCCTGGGTTTGCTGCCTGTCAAGCTCTTGACTTCCAGAACATCAGACCCTCAGCAAAATGAGTTGCACTACACAGTAATGAGCTCAGTTATTGCTTAGATATCCAGAAATGTTTATTATAGTTATTATGTTTCTTTAAAATATTTATATTTATAAATATGCCGTATTCACTATACATTGTTCTATATAGATTTTATAATGATTATTTAATATAATAAACAATATTAAATATGATTTGTCCAGGATTGCATGTCCCTCTTGGAGATCCCCAGGAGTGATATTTTGCTCCTTGCAGCCAGTGTGACTTCAGCACATTCCCACTGGGTTTTGGTACCTCCCTTTTCCTGTGGAAGTCCCTGTATTCCAGTCACTTCTTGGTCTTCCTGGCATAAACTGAATAGATTAAATAATTTAAAGAGTAAGATTTTCAGGATCAAGCCTCAAATATCCTCTCTCTTCCCTCCCAACATGTCTGTGCTGGGCAGTGTGAGTGGGATATCCATGGAATCCAGAATCTTTTGGGCTGAAAGGATCCTGCCATTCCAATCCCCAGTTCTGGGTGGATTAACTGGGTGGCAAATTGAAATAAAGGAATCGATGTGCTGTGTCCATGTGGAAGGATCAGCCTCCCCCTCTGTGTGCTTGCACATCCAGATTAGGTGTGTTACAATAAATCAATGGCCTCGATTCCTGCAGAGGCTCTGGAGGAATGGCAGCACTGCAGGGGTGGATGGAGCTGAGCTTTTATCTCTCTTTCATCAGTAAACATTGCAAATGATCGATTAGACAGGGAAATGTTCAGGACAGGGTTTGATTATCAGGTTGTCAGGTCCTTCAGCCTCTCTGAACTGCACTGGGGCTGCCAGGGATGCTCCAGCTGGGAGCAGCTCATCCCTCAGCAGGGCTTCCATCCCTTCCCCATCCCCTGTGCCAAAACCAGGGCATTTCCCCCCTCCACCCATCCTTGGGCACTCTGCAATTATTGAAATCAAACAACTTGAAAATATCTCAGCAAACAGCCCGGGTTTGGAATTAATCACAGTTTTAATTTGACAGAGAGAGATCCCACTCTGCTGGCTGCCACGTCTCCTCTCCCCTCCCACCCACGGAGCCGCTGCAGGGTGTCTGAGGGAAATGAGACGTGCAGCCTGCCCTGCCTGGTAAAAGCCTCTTTAAGTGATCAGCCACAGACTTGGTTGGAATATTAGGCAGTAAAACAGGTTTTCTAGAAAATGAGATTGCCCCTGGCACTGGTAAATCCATTCAGAGATTCACGGAAGTCGGGTGGATGTGGTGACATTTGGGAGGCAATAGGTATTTTTCTTTCTTAATAATTCTGATATGGAGGGACTATAAATTAAGTAGTTTTCAAAGGCAGGACCTGATCCTGCTCTTGCTGTCGTTTTCTGCCTGTTTTGGTCTCACTGATTTCACAGATTTTGATACAGGGAGAGAAAGCTGGGGTGTAATTTCTGAAGTAGCACTAAAATCCAAGCATCTTTCCTGCTTTCTGGTACACTCCAGGCACATGGAGAGTGACTGGCTCTGCTCCATCAAAACCCTGATGCTTTTACAGGAAGGAAAAAAAGCAAATGAGTGTTTTACCCAGGCCAGGGCGTAACAAGGGTGATGTCTTTGGCCTCAGACACCTTTTGGGAAGGGTCCTTATCCCAGCAGCATCCCAGAGATGGGTCTCTGTCCAGGCCTGCTGATTTACCCCAACACCTATTTCTCTGGATGGAGGGAGGTGGGAGCTCAGTGCAATGATTGTTTTTAGTAAATTAAGCGTTACAAATGCTGCTGCCACCCTTCCCCCTCCCATATGTTCCTGCTTTTCCCAGTATCAAAAAAAAACAAATAGTCTGCAGAGCAAAACTCCTGAATCTTATGGCCTCATCCACAGCTTCCCAGCCCAGGAGAAGTCTTGTGTTGTGGACACCAAGTGGATGCTGCTGGTCCCAGTGGTGCAGAATGGGACCACAATAACAAGATCCTGCATGTTTGTGCCTCGTCCTTGATGGATTTGCTTTTAAATATTGCTGTGTTCCAAGAGGAAGAAACAAATAAAAGCAGAGCTTTTCCCCCAGGCTTCAACAACAGTTGGGAGGATTTGGATTACTGTTGGCTGGGATTAAGTGTCTGGTGTGGGCTTGAAGAGATGAACCCCAGCAGTGGTGGAGGACATGGCTCAGCAGCCTCCCAGCCCTGGGGTGTAGAAGGGGATGAGTCTGGGAAAAGCAGGGTATTTCTATTCCTTACATCCAATGTTTTATTCAGAATTGGGAATAAAGAAAGGTAAAGTGGTTCTTCAGACTGGAGAAGAGAAGGCTCCAGTGAGGCCCTAGAGCCCCTTTCAGTGCCTAAAGGGGCTCCAAGAGAGCTGGAGAGATAGGACAACAGGGAGTGGCTTTCCAGTACTGGAGGGCAGGGTTAGATGGGATATTGGGAAGGAATTCTTGGCTCTGAGGGTGGGGAGGCCCTGGCATAGGGTACCCAGAGGAGCTTTGGCTGCCCCTGCATCCCTGAAGTGTTTGATGCCAGGTTGGCCAGGTCTTGGAGCACCCTGGGACAGTGGGAGGTGTCCCTGCCCATGGCAGGGGTGGGACTGGATGATCCTGAAGTTCTCCTCCAGCCCAAACCCTTCTGTGACTCTGTGACTTTCCAAGGGTGCCAAGCCAGGCCTCGGGCAGGGAGGAGAGGAAATGGTGCCTGGCTGGCAGGAGCAGAGCAAAGGACCTCTCTGGGTACGAGGTGCATGCAGAGGAGGTGAGAAAGGCAGCCCAGGGCTCAGGCCTTGCACAGGGGGAAGAGCAACTCCTCCAGGCATTGCCCCCATCTTGCTCTGCATTACCCCTGGCAGATCCAGAGGAGCTGCAGCAGAGAGCAGACTTGGCTCCCTAATGCTCCCAGGGAGGATTGGTGCTCCAACAAACCTGTCAGAGCACATGACCTGGCTTTTGGGAAGTGCTGAAGTATCTCTGGCTTGGAGCTGTGGGTGTTTGCATCCCTGGATGTGCCAGAGGAGCTGTGCTGCCTCCCAGTGCTGGATCCCAGTGCTGGATCTGTGCTGGATCCCAGTGCTGGATCCCAGTGCTGGATCCCAGTGCTGGATCTGTGCTGGATCCCAGTGCTGGATCCCAGTGCTGGATCTGTGCTGGATCCCAGTGCTGGATCCCAGTGCTAGATCTGTGCTGGATCTGTGCTGGATCCCAGTGGTAGATCTGTGCTGGATCCCAGT
>VZRX01015672.1:0-10031 GCA_013398075.1 Notiomystis cincta | reverse complement strand
TGCTGGATCTGTGCTGGATCCCAGTGCTGGATCCCAGTGCTGGATCTCAATGCTGAATCCCAGAGCTGGATCCCTCTGCTGGATTCCAGTGCTGGATCTGTGCTGCCTCCCTGTACTGCATCCCTGTGCTGGATCCTAGTGCTGGATCCCAGTGCTAGATCCCAGTGCTGGATCTGTGCTGGATCCCAGTGCTGGGTCCTTGTGCTGGATCTCAGTGCTGGATCTCAGTGCTGGATCCCAATGCTGGATCCCAATGCTGGATCTGTGCTGGATCCCAGTGCTGGATCCCAGTGCTGGATCCATCTGCTGGATCCCTCTGCTGGATCCCAGTGCTGCCCAGCTTCCAGACATTTTCAGAGGCTGCTGTTAAGCAAACTGCTCCAGCATCATCCTTGGGATGCGTGCCAAGGTTCAGCCTGGTGCAGCCTGCAAAGGGAAGATAGAGAACCTGGGGAATGGAGATCCATCAAGGAAGCACTGACAGTTGCTTAACTGAAATATTTTCAAGCCCTGATGGCAGGATAATTTTGTATATCTGACTTTATTTTTAGAGTTTGATTGATAGTCGGAAAGAGGAAAGAGGAGAGCTGGAATTTTCTTCCAAAGGAGTCTGCAAGCCCAGGTTTCCTGTTGTGCCATGTTACAGTTACTTTCAACACGATTCTTGTTTCTGATTAAAATAATTCACCATGTTTCTGCAGCCAGCAGGAGGTTGAAGCAGTTTGTGCAAAGCAAAATGTAATAAATGTTTCGGGAGGCAGGGAAAAATATTTAGCAAATCTAGAGTCGAGTCCCATCTCTCTTAATTTGGCTAAACAAGGCAGTAGATAAGGCTTTTGCTTTTGCAGAGCAGGAATTTCAATTACTTGCAGGAAGTTTGCAAATTAAGAAGAAGGAGGTTAACAATGAAAATAATTTCCTTAGGTTTGGAGCTCTGCAATGTGATTTAGAAGTGATTAAAATGATAAGCAACTCTGTAGTCCTTGCCAGTGCCTGTGCACTCCAGTTATTTATGGCAGCAAGTGTTGGGGAGCAGGATTCTGTCCTCTCCCAGCAGCTGGTTGCTGCTTTTTGGTGCCTCATGTAGCATGAAGGAACTGTTGGTTCCCATCAGGATTTTGGCCAGGGCCTGTGCAAGCAGAGAAGATGTTTTAAAAGGAGAATATTTCGAGATAAAGGCTGCAGGAGTGAGAGATGAGCCTGTGGGAGCAGGTCTGACCTCCTGCCAGCCCAATGCTCTGCAGGGGCAGGAGTGGCATAGGCCAGCCCAGGCTGGGGACAGGATTATGGGGAGGCAAAGGTGAGAAGCCTGGAGGCAGATGATGCTGGACTTATTTTTCCTATAGCTCATCTTCATCCTTCCCAGCCTCCCACCATTCCTGATGCTCTGCCCTGAGTTGTCCCAGTCTCCCTGCAGGTTCCTCACATCCAGTGGGAGAAGAGGGTGGCACAGATCAAGCCAAGAGAAGCAGGGGTCTTACCTCCAGCTGTGTATCTAAAAGCAGATTTATTTACTTTTTCTGGGCTACCACTGCACCTAAGGCCCCACCTCTGCCTGTGGTGCCACACAAGGGCAGAGGGAGGCAGCCAACAACAGGCTCATGCCCACCCAGGCTCTGAGGAGGTCTCCAAGTCTTCCAGAGCCTCCTGGACTCACCTGGACATACCCAACACTCTGCTCTTTCCAAGGAAAAACCAAGGGTATAAGATGTCAGAGGTGGCTGAGTTACCAACCCTTTAGTACAAGCTCAGCCCAGGTAGAGCTGCTGATACCAAAGAGCCTCTGGGGATGCTTGATCCAAGCCTTGATCCAACCAATTAATCAAATATTCTATTTGATCTGATAAAGAGGCTAAGATAAGCCTCAAGTATTGTTCTGAAAAGCTCAACATGAGCCACCTCATTTAAGAAAAATCACCAAAAAATATAATCAGTATTGATTTCCATTGAAATGTAAATGGGCTGATTATATAAATGCCATGGGGTACTTGAGGAAGGTGGTTTGGTAGAACCCAGAGCCCAGGTTAGTCTGCATCTGGTTCCTCTGGATGCTCCCAGCAGCTTTTTCCAGGGATGAGTAGTCCAAAGGGGGCTGGGGAGCCCAAGAGCTGCCCTTCAGCCCTGCCATCTCCAGCAGCAGCAGCAGGGTTTTTAGGCATCACACCTGTGCATAAAGCCCAGGGATAGAAAGCTCATGGCCAAATTAAATAAAGTTACCAGTGTTTTCAGTGTTGTTTTATTTATTTTCTGTTCTGTTTTTTCTCACTCTCTCATTAGGCAGCAGCTATTCTGTGGCCACTTTCATTCACTTCCCATCAGTTGGCTGCATTGATAATCAATCTTTTGAAGCACAGGGTCTTTTCTGGGTCTGAATTCTTTGGATTTTATTAAATAAATGTGCATTTGTGTAGAATGGAAACTTTGCTCCTTATCAGGATCATCTGTCTTGGTGAAATGACTTGGAACAGCTGTTCCATGAAGCAAAATCTGATAGAAACACAGGGACTGGGTATAAACACAAACATTAGTCACTATGGAAACTAAAGTTACTGCAAGATGCCTCCAAAAAGCTGTGTTTCTATATGTTTCTCATCCTAACCAAATATTCCCAGGGGATTTTGCCAGCCACTTCATTCAGAGCCGTCTGGGAATGTTCTGCTTGCCTGCATATGGATCACTTGGGAGCAGCACCACAGCTCTGGGTACCACAGAGCTCTGCTGGCAGAATTGATGGCTTATTGATTTAGCCCAATTCCTGGAGGCTGGCAAAGGACAAATCAGCATTTAAAAACATCAAAGGGCAAAGCTGTATTTAGGGAGGTGTGGAAATGAGAGTTGTGAGTCAGGCTGTGGGTTTAACCCACTTCCAGCCCCATATCCCATCCCAGCAGGTACCTCTGTGGTGTGGAGGGTCTGTGCTGGGCTGTAATCTGGATAATCAGGGGGCTTTGCTCCTCCATCTGCCAGTCCTGTGACTTCTCCATGCATTTTCAAAACATATTGATGAAGGAAGGAGCTCCATCCCCTGCCAGAAGGGCTGCAATTAAAAACCAGTTTCTCTGTTGACAGAGGAGCTGCATCTTTAGGCAACCCTTGGAGACTGTAAAAATAAAAGTGATTGCTGGATGAGCCTGGCACCTTGCAGAGATGAACCAGCACGGGCAGAAAAAAGTTTGCAAGGTACAGAAATCACCACCATGGGGGAAAAATGGACCTGTTTGAAGGGAACAACTCGTGCAGCCACAGGTGGTGTGATGGCCCCGGGGTTGTGCAGCACCTGAACACAGCCTAAAGCCCCCTGCAAAGGAGATATTGCCCCTCTGCTTTCTTGGGCCTTCTTTTTGCAGGAGTTTTAAGAAAATCCTTGGTCTCCATGGCAACTGCTGGCTCCGTGGCACGTGTGGCTTCCCGTGGCACAGCAAGGACTGGGAGCCCTCAAATGGGGGTGTGGGGCTCAGCTCCCCAGCAGGAACAGTGCCTGAGACCCTGGCAGCTCTCAGCCCTCAAACCCTGCCCTCTGGGCAGCCACAGGGATGCAGCTGAGTGGA
This sequence comes from Notiomystis cincta, assembly GCA_013398075.1. Lineage (NCBI taxonomy): Eukaryota > Metazoa > Chordata > Aves > Passeriformes > Notiomystidae > Notiomystis > Notiomystis cincta. The sequence continues at coordinate 6,483 of VZRX01015672.1, read as the reverse complement.
ACTTCTCCTCCCTTCTGTGGCAAACCTTTGGGTACCTGCAGGGAGCAGAGTGCAATTTCTCATCATTAATGCACTTTATGCACCCCATCCCCATCCTCAGGCTGTTGCCATCCTCCCTGATTTGTCTCTCTTGGGCAAAGTGGGGAAATTTCTGCACTGAGAGGATGGTCAGGCATTAGAACAGGCTGCCCAGGGAAGTGGTGGATTCAGCATCCCTAAAAGTGTTCCAAAATGAGGGGATGTGGCACCTGGGGACGAGGTTTAGTGTTGCTCCAGGCAGTGCTGGGTCAGTGGTGGAACTGGATGATCTTTTCCAGCCTAAATGATTCCGTGATGATTATCAGCTGCTGAACTCCTCCAGTGGGGCTGGGAACACATCACAGCAGAGCAGTGGGTCAGGCACTGTGTGTGAAGGTCTTGTCTCTCCCTTGACCAGCAGCTGCTGCCAAAACGCAGCAATTTCCAATTCCCATTGGAAATTTAGACGTTGGGCTCTTTTCCTCCCCGTGTCTTTCTTCATAATTGTTTTTTCACTCATTAGCTTTACCCCAAATCCCCTTTTAAGCCCCTCCTCCACTGATCACCCACACGATTTAGAGGCACTTGAGCAAACAGAAAACCCGAGAAGGGAAACAGTCCCAAACTGGCTGAATAGCCAGTTCCTGCTGAACGCAGCGAGATTCGGGGATCTGATTCACTCAGACTCCTCCTCCTCCCTGCAATCCCAGCCTGGCTGTTCCTCTAAACCCATCCCATGCCAGACTGAGCCGCCTTGGCGGGCGCGGGGCCCAGCAGAATGAATTATCCCGGTTTGGGAGCTCCTTCCCCCCGCTCCGGGCAGGGATTCGTCGCTGCTGGGGAAGGGGGGTGCTGTGAGGTGTAACCACGGTGGGTTTGTGTCATTACACCCACAGCTGGCATTTGGAATAAGCAATAAATCGTCCCACAAAGTCACACCCCGTTAGCAGCGGCAGCAGCCGAGTGGCTCCGACAGCGGAACCGGGGGAGGAGATTTGGGGCATTCAGCCCTTCCCAGGAACGATTTACAGAATCAGAACGGCTTGGAAGGGACCCCAGAGATCACCTGGCTCCAGCCCTGCCCTGTGCCAGCCCGGGGTGACGCCTCCTGCACACCCAAACCTGTCCTCGGTGCCTTTGGGATGCGGGGGCACCGCGCCCACCTCGGCTCCAGGCGGCGGNTGCATCCCTAAGGGCATGTGCCTGCAGTGAGCTTCCAGGTAGGATCACAGGTAATGAGACAGCGGTGAGAAACATCCTCTGCTACATCAGGATAGAAGAAAACCCCCTGGGAGAAGGGAATTGCTCCCAAGAGAGGGGTTTCACCTTGTGGCTGGTGAGCAGCATGGTGGTTGAACTGGCTGGGGGCTCCTGGGTGTTTAATCCTGGGGTTTGTAATGATGGATTCAGGTTGGACAGCAGGCAGCTCCCCCAAATCCAGCAAAACTGGGTCTTTAATCTGCTCAAGAGACTCCTGAACTGGACACCAATGTTATCTTCTCCTTTGGGTGAGGGATGGTACAAAAAGAAAAAGGAGGAAAAAAGAAGCACATGATGTGGATTTATTTGCATCTTCCAACAATAATCCAGTCATTCTGCCAGGGAAATTCCTGCCCTGCTTAATGCCCCTTTATGCAATTTTTTTTTCATGATACCAAAGAGTTTTGTTTATTTATTTACAGATTTCTTTTGCTGGGGTGGAAAGTGAGGGGCAGAAAATGCCATTTCAAAAATTTTTTTATTCAATTTTATTATGATTTATCTCCTAAGCTTGGCTGGGCCCCCAGGAGGTGGGAAAATTCCAGGTCCTGAAGCCCCAGCTCTGCTGCTGCAGAGATCCATTGGAGCAAGTCCCACCAGCCCCAAAGCAATTCCATTTCCTACAGCAAGAAATAGCAGTTGTTGGGGTGGGCACTTCCATCCCACCTTTAATACCAGCCAAGACTCCAGCTCCATCCTCAAATGCCCCCAAATCCCAGGCAGAAAACTGCATGTAACATTTTGCCTCTTTTGCATAAATTTCCTCTGGAAAAGGCAGAATTGTGAGGATTTTGGAATGGGTGCCTTATTTCAGCTTCTCTTGCTGGAAATGGTCCTGTTGCTCCGAGTAATTACACAATAAATTTGTGAGAGGGATATAAAGCCATAAAAGCACTGGTAATGGTTTGCAATTTAATAGCTGAATTGTAAATGAATTTTCCTATAGCAGCTTTAATGCAGCAGGCTGCTACAATTAAGAGAACATTCTTTGGGGTGCCTTTAATTTTTTGTTGTTGTTGTGAAGTTCCTTGCTATTAATTCCCTGTTTGAAGGAAACCAAATCATTAACCACTTCAAGCCATAAAAGCCAACTTTGACTTCTCTGCAGCCAACAAAATTTTGGTTTTACCCCATTTGGCTCTTGCATTTTCTTATAATAATGAGTGTGAAGTTGCACCACATATTGAGTTTATGCCCTTTTTCCTCTTTTCATCATCATCCATCTTTCTCCTGTGACATGTGACAACTTCTGCCACTGGGGTGGAAAGATTTGGCCATGCAGGGAGATCCTGCTCACAGCATTTAGCATCTTTTTAATCTAATATTTGATGAAGGGTTATAGAAATGGGATTATAGATATGGGATTGCAGTGCTCTGTGTGCCACTCCCTCCATTCTCAGGGCTCTCTGGGCACAGAGGATCCCTATTTTGTCCCCCCTGTGAGGATGCTCTGTGCAGCAGTGGAGCCCTGTTATCCCCCCATGCAAGAGCTCATCCCCATCCACACTTCTCATTCCTTCCTCTTCCCCTTTCCAACCCTCTGGATTTCAAATGTTATTCCCAAGCAGCTCAAGCTGTTGGAAATAACCTTCCTGGAGTGAGTGGCCCCAGCACTACCCCTCCCTCAGTGGTGCCAGTGACAGCTCTTGGTTTGCCTCATCAGGCTCCTCTTCTCCTTCTCACATCCCTAATTGCATCTTCCCACTCCCACAGCAGCATCCCCTCAGTGGCCTGTGTTGGAAGGAAATGCCATGAAATCCAGGGTCTGATCTTGGAAGCATCTTTGGAGCAAGTGGAGTTGTTGCTAATTAGTGATGGTGTGTAATTACATGGCCAGTACCACCTGCTGTCCCACACAGGAGCAGGGAGGAGGTGCACCAGGGAGTGTCACCAATGCCAAGGGACACAGACAGCCCCAGTCTGACTGGGGGGTCACAATTAGGAGGCAGAGACCTGTGTGAGAAGCTGATGGAGACCTGAACCTGGCTCCAAATCCCCCCTCCTGCCATCACTGAATCCAGGTTAAGGGGAACGTGTAAAATAGTGCACGTCCTAATGCAATTTCCTCTTTATGTTCATCCTTATTGTCATAACTTGAGCCTCAATTTCAGGGTCTTTTTCATTTCCCAGCCCTCAATATTGGCTATTTGTGCTACAGTCCATGGGTGCAACGTGAAGATTCCTGCCCCACTCCCAGCAGGGGTTTGACCTTGAATTTTTTCCTCCATAACCATAAAAAAAAAATCTACTCCCTCATTGTGTCCTGTGCTGAGGCAGGTAACAGAGAAAAATGATTTAGTGAGGATTGGTCAGCCAGTGCTGGATCAAGCAGGGGACAGCACAGATTTGTGGGGTGTACTGACCAAAACAGGCTCTCCGTATTGCAGGAACTGCTGCCTGTGTCTCCCAAAAACCCAGAGGTGTCTTTGGATGAGCTGGGAGCACCTGCAGAGCTGCCACAGAGGGAGGGGAAGGTGTTAACTGTTCTGGAGTGCAGGGATGGGATTCCTGAGATGGGAAGGTTTTAACTGCTCTGTGAGGGTGAGCAGGGATGGGATTCCTGCTCCAGGGCCATGGAATCTGCTGGGGGAGGCAGTGGCCGTGGGTGCAGCCTCTGGAGCGTTCAGAGATGCAAATGGAGAGCAGGGGAAGGGAAGGAGGGAATGTGAGGATCCATTGTAGAGCCCAAAGGCACCGCTGGAATCCAAGCTTGGAGCCAGGGATGGAGGCTGTGCCAGAGGACTGCAGGCAGTAAAAATAAGGTTCAAAACCTGTTCCTGATGCACTTTAAATCTCTGGCTCCATTTCCAGCTCCCTGTGTGAACACAACCACGTGAGCTGTTGCCATTCAGTGGATCCACTGCAACTTTCAGAAAAACTGAGAGAAACTTCTTTGATTTTTCACCCAATTCGTGTTGCTGACCTTGAAATTCACCAGCCACCCTGGTGAAACCTGTCCCACCTGTGTGTTTGCTGGGGATGGAGGTGATTCCTGTAGCCTGGGACAGTGTTTGAACAGCACCTGACAGAGAAACATCACGGCCTTTTTATCTAACAAGTGCTTCAACAATATAAATATTTAAGTACAATAAACAATTATGATCAAGTTTCTTGGGTGACTGCACACAGCAAGTGAATTTGAAATTCATTTCCCATGGGTATTGAGGCTTCACATTCACTTTCTGTGGATGTTCATGCTAATAAAACTTCATTGCACAGAAAGAGAACACAAGAGGGATGCAAATATGACAAGGGCAAATTTGCTTAAGAGTTCAAATGAATATTCACCAACTTTTTATTATTTTTAAGTCTTCATTCCTATTTGCTATAAAAAGATTATTTTATCTTTACTCTCCAAGCTCAGTGAAGTGTGTTTGAGGTGTAATATATATTTCCTTGTACTAATGGGAAGTTTTTTCACCAGCAAGTAAGGAGTGCATTAAAAATGTGCTTTATCTTCAGGAAATGTCACTCCTGCCCTGATTAACATCTGTATTCCAACACATCCTGCACCCTAAGGCTGGGATCTCCCTGCTTTTTCCCTCCTTTAAAGCTGCAGATCTCAGATCCAGATCCTGACACCATTATTTCCCTCTGATTTCCCTTGCTCATCTTTCATCTGGCACTGCCCTGGGTTAGGAGGATGCTGGAGACGTTTTTCCATCACACAAACTGAGCTCCCCTCTGGAAGGACTTGGGGGTCACCACAGCTTCGTTTTGCCTGAGGCAGAGGGAGCAGAGTTTTGACATCTTCATTTGATTTCTGTCCTGGAATTGAAAGGGATGCAAATTAGCAATAATGAATATTTTCATTAAAAGTGTCTAGACTTTACATCTGAGAACAGGATAATGATGCTTCTGCTTTATATAAAAAAGTCTGAAGTAGACCCAGGATGATTTTTTTTTTGTCAGAAAAGATAACATTTATTTAAAAAAAAAAAAAGTAATTTAGTGTAAGTGAAATTAGGGTAATTGCTAATTATGTAACTGCAAAAGAGGCAGATCTTTATCTTGAGTCGAGCTGGTGTGGTGCAGATTATGAACCGTTACTTTTATGAGGTGGCATCAGAAGGCAAAAAAATATCAGTGTAACAGTCCAAAGTAATTTCTCATGTTTACCAAGACCTTCTGGACAGTGAGGGGTGTGAGCTGTGAGGGATGGAGCATCACCCCCTCTCATTGCAGGTCCAGCCTGAAATTTAGTCTGGAAACATAAATGTGGATGTTAAAATAGAAATCATGGGGTTTATCAGAGAATCCCAGAATGGTTTGGGTTGGGAGGGAACCTTAAAGCTCCTCCAGTCCCATCCCTGCCATGGCAGGGACACCTCCCACTGTCCCAGGGTGCTCCAAGCCCTGTCCAGCCTGGCCTTGGACACTGCCAGGGATCCAGGGGCAGCCACAGCTGCTCTGGGCACCCTCCCAGCCAGGAATTTCTCCCAATACCTTCCAGAGAGATAGACAGATCTCTTTTCCCCTTTCCCATTTGTCTCCTGCTGTGTCAGAGCAAGCCCCCACCTCCAGCCCTGCATTCCCCACACCTCAGCTCACATCTCCACCAGGTTTGAGGCCCCAGGTTTTGCCAGGTTTATTGTCCCACCCTGGGCCTCCAGCACTGTGGCAAACTGCACTTAACACCCAACAAAACTTCATCCCAGGGTGTTCAGTGGGAACAGGTTTTGCTTTCCATGTGTACTGGAAGGAAGTTAATAATACAAAACCCACCCTGGAGTGAAGTACTGCAGAATGAAGTCAGGAACCTTAGAGGATAAACATATTATCTTCACACAAGCTGCAGGACCTGGGTGTTGGAAAAATTAAATGCTCTTGAATAGCTTTGCAGATTTATATCTCTGTCTCCATAAAAGCTACTGACAATGAGCAAACACAAGAGCTTGGCAGTTGTCCTGTTTGGTTTAATTGCCTTTGGTGGGTTTTATATCCATCACCTTCTTAAAATCCCTGTGCCAACAATCCTGGCAGCTTCTTGTCCTGAAGACTTTGGGGTGATGGATATGCTGGTACCCACAGAACCTCCTGCATCCACTGGAGCCTCCCAACACACTTAGATTTTCCTAAGGAATCCATCCAGTTGTGCTTTTAAAAAGCTATTATTTATTTAGCCTTTGGGGGAGGGTGAGGGGGGCATTACATACCTGCCCTGGCTTTCTCTGGGACCACTCACAGTGATCCCTCTCTCCACCC
>VZRX01015671.1:0-20238 GCA_013398075.1 Notiomystis cincta | reverse complement strand
GGGACGCTGACTTTTGTTTCTGGACAATAACTCGGAATGTGTTAGCGCTTTGTTTAGACCGGAGAGATCCGGCTGCGGGATTTCTGTACGTAAAACTGCCCGTAGGCTTTTCGGTTCATAGAAGTGTGCGCGTATTTAGGTTTTTCTCGTTTGTCTTTTACCTCTTGTCCAGGGTCAGAGTCAGAGCGGCGGGCATGGTCCTGGTGGTAGCAAGAAGGATGACAAGGTAACTGAAACCCGAATAATATTTACAGAATGAACTGCAGGTGTGCTGCTACAGAGCCTGGCTGCAATAGGCTTTTCAAATTTACTTTAAAGAAATTATTATTGCATTTGGAACTGCATAAAATTACGCTCTTGCTGACTCTGATGAATGTCTTTTCTGGGTGCACATTGGAGAAACAAGTGCTGTTCAAAATAGAAAAGGGATCTTAGAAAAATTGAAACTTCTTGACAATGACTCGTTTTTTTAAAAAATAAAACCATAAATGTGTCAGTTAGGAAAGACTAGTTCCCTTCAAACTGTCACTTAAGGAACTGCTGGCTTGAAAGTGACATCAAGGATCTGCATTAGGTCTGTACTTCATGATGTAGGACATCAGAGGTCTCCTTTGGAGCTGGAATTCCATGCACACAGCAAGCAGTGTCTGGGCTGGGAACCTGAATGTGTCTTATTGATTGATTGAAGTGCAGCAGAAAGGTGGAGATTCAACATTTTTCTCATTGTCTTGTCTGTTAGTTTTGTTTGTGATTTACTTCAGGCTTGAGCCTTCCATGTTCTTTATTCACTGAAAACTGGCAGAAGTTTAAATTAGAAAGAGAGGTGTAAAAGAAGCAGAAGAAATGTTTGAACTTCCTTAAAAATAAGGAGTCATATTTCTTCTGGGCTTCTTGCTACAGATCATAAGGAGAAAGTTTTGTTATGAAGTCCTTCACCTTGAGCTCTTTGTTAGTCTGTGCACTTAACACCTCTGTGTGTTGTTTCATTGTTACTATCCTGATTTCTTTCTCTTGTTATGAAATTCTTTGTGTGAATAAGGATAAGAAGAAGAAATATGAACCTCCAGTTCCAACCAGAGTGGGGAAAAAGAAGAAGAAAACCAAGGGACCAGATGCTGCCAGCAAACTCCCCCTGGGTAAGCATTCTGCCTTGCCTGTGGACTGTCTGCTCTTCAGGCAGTGCAGAGCTCTTCTCTCCTCGAGTTCTGGCTCTGTGGAGCTCAATAATACAAAACCAAATGTAATTTTATTTCTAATTAACATTAAGAAGCCCCCCACAGAACAAGATTATTTTGCAAGATGCAGCTTATGAAGAGAGAGAGAAATTAAACTGAGGAAAAATGCAGGGGAAACATTAAATCTTTTTCTTGCTTGGAGTCCCAGGGGGACAAGTAAGGTAGAAGTTACTGTCAGGGAAATACAGGAGGGTTTCTAGTAATGAATTAGTGATTAGTTGGTACCATGTCTTGAAACTTGTTCTAAAATACTGTGATTCTGCTTTGGTGGTTACAGTGACTCCTCACACACAGTGCAGGCTCAAGTTGTTGAAGTTGGAGAGAATTAAAGATTACCTCTTGATGGAGGAGGAGTTTATCAGAAATCAAGAACAGATGAAACCTTTGGAAGAAAAACAGGAGGTGAGGTTTGAGTTAACTGTTACTTCTGATGTTACAGTGAATGCTCTTAGTTAGTGTGAATGCTCTTAATTAATGTGGAAACAAAGTACCACCAGTGTGCAAGTTGATACAAACTCACCAGGTCTATCACAATTCCTCACTGATTGCCTGAATCACTTTAGAGCAAGCACAGAGCACTACAGATGAAGCCACAGGAAGTTTTTGTTTCTTAGTGCTCTGTCAAAGTGCAGCTCCCAGATACCCATGAACAGAGAAAGAAGGTTCTAGTTATTCACATAACTGGTGTCCATAGGGTAGAACCAAACTGGATTTTGTTACTGACCTCTGTCTTTTTGGGGCAGTAGAACAATGGGAAAGACTGGTTCTGCTATGTTCTGCCTGACTTGTTGAGGCAGCACTGTACAAGAATGTTTTTGCCTGTGTTGTGTTGTTCAGTTGTTTCTTGGATTCTTCTTGGCAACAGGAAGAAAGATCCAAGGTGGATGACCTGAGAGGAACCCCGATGTCTGTGGGCACCTTGGAGGAGATCATTGATGACAACCACGCCATTGTGTCCACATCAGTGGGATCAGAGCACTATGTCAGCATTCTGTCTTTTGTGGACAAGGACCTGCTAGAGCCAGGCTGCTCTGTTCTGCTAAATCATAAGGTGAGTTGTTCTTATCAAATGAAGTTCCTTACAAGTCCTTGTACTGTATTTAACTGGCCTTTTTTTCTGAAGACCACAGGAGAGAAAATGCTGTTTATTTCACATGCCCAAATAGGTGGGCATAGGGATTAGACTTCAGTTGTATTAGAAATGCTGCTTGCCTTCTCTGACATCTCTTACTTCTTGCATTAGGTTCATGCTGTGATAGGAGTCCTGATGGATGACACAGACCCTTTAGTGACTGTGATGAAAGTAGAGAAGGCTCCTCAAGAAACGTACGCTGACATTGGTGGCCTTGACAACCAAATTCAAGAAATCAAGGTATTCAGTTGTGCTCATTTGCAGTTAAGCCAGCAGTGTAGCTGTTGTGCTAGGAGCTCAAAGGGAAACTGCAGGACTGGCTGCTGTTCCTGTAGTGGTGTCCTTTATCTTCCTGTAGCGCATTTCTTCGTTAGATTTCCCTAGGCAGACTCGTGGACCTCAGTCTTTTAAGTGGGTCACCAGAGGCTGTGTGCACAAGAACCTTTCATAGTTGCTCAGGAACCTCTAGAGCCCAGAGCTCATCAAATCTCTCTAATAGCTTTTTACTTTGCAACATGTAAAGTTTCAATTGTTGCAAGATGAGAGTTAAATTGTAAAAACTGCAGAGGTTATTTTGAGTGTCTGATGCCCTCCAGTCTGAGGATTTAGTCTCTCAGGGCGACTGCTGTTTTGTGTTTAGCATTTGTTTATTGTTTGGTTGGGGTGTGTTGGGTTGGTTTTTTCCCTACCAGCTGAACTCTACCTGAACCTTGCTAGAACTCAACTTTTTTGTTCCGGGTTTGTGTCTAAAACCACAAATGCTCTTAAAATCTGTAGCATCTGGTAACTCTTTATAGAAAGCATCCTTTCATAAAGAGCTTCCTGGATCCAAGGTCATCCATGAGTGTTTGGGATTCAGGAACTCCAGGGTTCTAAATCTGGGATGATGCATTGGGGATGGAGGAGGGGGAACATTCCCTGCTGCTCTACCACACATCAAGCAGAAACAGTGGGAAGGCCTGTGCAGATTGAGTGCAGATCTGCCTTAGAATAGGAGGCAACAGAGAGCCTTTCTCTTCAAGGTCTGTCTTGAAATCAGTTGAGTTCTTTCTTTATTGCTGTTCTGAAGATCCCTACAGATCTTTGTGGGAGACCACACACTCTTACAAAAACGTGTTTGTTTTTCTTCTGCTGCAGGAGTCTGTGGAGCTTCCTCTCACCCACCCTGAATATTATGAAGAGATGGGTATAAAGCCACCCAAAGGAGTCATTCTGTATGGCCCACCTGGCACAGGTATTTTACAGTTCAGTAACACCAGTGCTGAGATAACACAAGTGAAATCATTTACACTTGGTTAGTGTTTAAAACATTGCCAGGTCACAGTTGCCTGTCACGAATTTCATACAACTGTTTTGTTAAGGCATTTTTTTCTTCCTGGTTTTCTTTCCCTTCTCTGAACTAATTACAATATTTCTTTCCAATTAAAAACAGGCAAAACTTTACTGGCCAAAGCAGTGGCAAACCAGACTTCAGCAACCTTCCTGAGGGTGGTTGGCTCGGAGCTGATCCAGAAGTACCTGGGCGACGGCCCAAAGCTCGTGCGAGAGCTGTTCCGCGTGGCCGAGGAGCACGCCCCGTCCATCGTCTTCATTGACGAGATCGATGCCATCGGTACAAAGAGGTACCAGGGACAGGGACAGCTTTACTAGAAACGCTTCTCTGGCAGCTATCCCGAGACTCGGTTTCTTTGCTCTGCTACCATTTGCTCGTAGTGTTTGTTGTAAGCGTTTGTAACAAGTAACACTGCAAGTAACTTCCATGGAAACACAATGTATCACAGTCTGTTCATATTAAACAGATGTGGACAGAGACAACTCTGTTCTCTTGCTACATGGCAGCATCTCTAGGAGAGAGTGTCAAAACCAGGAAGGGACACTGTATATGGGATCCTCTACCTCACTGGCTTTAGGGATCCAGTGGTAAAGCAGAATATTTAATATAGAATATATCCATTTGTTGTTTGCCTCTCAAGTAGGTGACTAAATACTTCTCTTCTGGGAGTATTTTACAGAAAGTTACACAGTGTAAGTCATGGAGAAGCATTGCTTGTGCCACACTGAACTGTCATTCAGCCCATATCCAAACTGTATTATTTTGAAAATTCTGTAGGTTTGTTGGAACTGTCCAATGCAAATAGTCCTTAAAGTAGTCAGTGTTTTTTAAATAAATAAAAGGTGCTCATACAGGTTTACTACTTGGCCACCAGCCTGAAGTGCCAGTATACGGCCAAAGTGTCAGCTGCTGCCTTATGTATGGATGTATGTGCTTTTAAGAATTAGTTTTTTTCCTTTTTTATGTTAATTTTGTTAGGGGGGGAGAAGATATTTCCAAATATATAACAGACATGGAAAAAAACCAGATTTCCTTCACATGATGGCTGTAAGATTCTCCAACTACAAGAACAGTCCCATGTCTCTACTTACCTGGGTGTCACAACATGATGATGATAACCTGTGTTTTGTTTATATAGATAAACATTAAATTTCTTATTTATGTCTCTTACAGGTGTTACAAACAAAATACCCCTCTCCCCCTTTTGTTTATACCTTTTTGGCAGTTACTTAGTGCTTTTTCTGACTGTGCTTTTTTTTCTGAAAGGTATGACTCAAATTCAGGGGGTGAGAGAGAGATCCAGCGCACAATGTTGGAGCTGCTGAACCAGCTGGATGGGTTTGACTCCCGGGGGGATGTCAAAGTTATCATGGCTACAAACAGAATAGAAACACTGGACCCAGCTTTAATTAGACCAGGTAAGGGACTTCCCTGCTGTGTATGCTTAAGCCACTTGTCTTGTGAAAGGACTTGTCATAACTTGACAAACACAGGCTGGTAAAAAGACTGCAAGTTTGTTCTTATTCACCATCTCATTTATGCTGGTGCATCTGTTAAAATCAGGACCCATTCACAGGCTTCTAAATAGGAGAAAAAAATCTTTCCTTTACATGGACATAAACAATTTGAATATTCTTCCTTTCTATTAAGTGGGCACAGACATTTTAAGTAATTGTTAAGGCAAAGCTGTGCAGCAGCAGCACCCCTGCAGCAGCTGGGGAAGGCAGGGCAGCACCACCTGTGTTTTGGGGAGGAGAGCATAAGCCTTACCAGAGACAGCCTGGATTCTGGTGCAAGGGAAGCAGGCTGCTCCTTGGTGACCTGGCATACTGCTGCCATTTGGGGATGAGTGAGGGACATGTGTGTGTTACATGTTGAGCTTGGGCAGGCACAGGTAGTATTTTTAAATGGCCACTAAAAATGTACCAAGGCATAGTATGTCTGTGGTGTCTGTCAAATTGAAAGGTAGAAAACAACACAGAGATCAAAGGAATATACTGAAATACTTCCATGGTATGAAGCTGCTGAGGTAAGTGTTTAGTTTGGTTTTGTCATCATTTAGTTTTAGACCCTTCAGCTCAAACCCAGTGCTGTTAGAGTACAGAGGAGATAATGCTATGCCAGAATTGTAGGAGAGCAAAGATGAGCTGGAAGGAAGCTTGTTGGAAGGAAGCTTCCTACACCTGTGTATCAGGTATTTAAATTACAACTTAAGCAACCAGGGCACTTAGAGCAGCTTGGTGGACTGATTGACCATTGTCTGGATTTATGGTAGTCTGGATTGTTTTATGAGGTGCCATCACCCTCTTTAGAAAAGGTATTGGAAAGAAAAAAAAGGAGGGATCTGGAGATGGAAAACAGCTTCACAAAGATTGCTCAGCTGCAACAATGGGTACCTGAATGTGCAAAGTCCCTACTGACATAGAGGAAACAGCAGGCAGCAACTTTCAGCTGTTTTTGCAANAAACAGCTTCACAAAGATTGCTCAGCTGCAACAATGGGTACCTGAATGTGCAAAGTCCCTACTGACATAGAGGAAACAGCAGGCAGCAACTTTCAGCTGTTTTTGCAAAACCTTTCTTTCTCAGTTTGGTTTGGTTTTGTTTGTTTCTCATTTGTTTTTTAGGTTTATTTTTATAGGATGAAGCAGTTATTACAGTTGGCACATTGATTTATCTTCTTGTGCATGTGCCACAGAAAATTAAAGTTCAGGGCTAAATGTAATCTAAGTAGAATAAAATACATCACAAGAACATAAATGTTTCATTAACACTTTTCCTGTGCTGTGAGACATTGGGATTTTTTCTGTTTATATCTGGCTCAAGGAAGGTTTCTCATGTTTCCCAGGTGAGAGGTCTCTTGCCTGCAATGATAGACTGTTCCAACAGTGTGGCATCTTTCATCTCCAGTAGCTTCCTGTTCATTGCCAGGAGATTGACCTTGCTTTCTGCTCCAAGACATGGTTCATTGTGGCAGGAAGAATCATGGATCTGTTTAGGTTGGAAAGAACCTTTCAGGTCATTGAGTCCAACCATTAAGCTAACATGGCTGAGTCCACCACTAGGCCACATCCCCACTTCTACACTTCTTTTGAGCACTTCCAGGCATGGTGATTTCACCACTTCCCTGGGCAACCTGTTCCAATACTTGACAACCCTTTTTATGAAGAAATTTTTCCTAATATCCAATCTAAACCTCCCCATGTGAATTTTTAGGCCATTTTCTGTTGACCTGTTATCTGGGTGAAGACCAAGCCCCACCTGGCTACAACCTTCTTTCAGGTAGTTGTAGAGGTTGATAAGATCATCCCTGAGCCTCCTTTTCTGCAGACTAAACACCTCCAGATGTTCCTTCAGATGTTCCTCACAGGACTTGTGCTCCAGACCCTTCACCAGTCCATTGCCCTTCTCTGGACACACTCCAGCTTAACAGTTACTGTCAGTCCAACCCTTCAGGTGTTCTTCCTGCTGTTTGCAACAGCTGCATGCAGAAAACCCACAGCTGAACTTTTCTTTTGCACAGGGCGAATTGATAGGAAAATAGAGTTCCCTCTACCTGATGAAAAGACAAAGAAACGAATCTTTCAGATTCACACAAGCAGGATGACGTTGGCAGATGATGTGACTTTGGATGAGCTGATTATGGCAAAAGATGATCTCAGTGGTGCAGATATTAAGGTCAGTGCACATCACCATTGCTTATACTTCAAAGTAAAATCAATTCTCATTTTTGCTGCATCAAAACTATCTCTTGTCTGTTGAACTGTTTGCCACTTTTCTGTGCTTACATCACCAAGGGACAGTGGGATGGCTTTAAATTATCTTTTGTGAGTGCCAGGTACTCTGCTTTACAAATGGGAAATTATCAAAATCATAATTGTGAGGTAGCTTGTGTTGGTAAGAGTATGTACTGGTATTATCTGAATATGAAATTTTAAAGTAGCAAAGTAGAAACTAAAAGGAAAATGTGGAGTCTTGTGCAAGGTATTTAAACATTACTTATCCCGCACTGTCTTAAGGAGCATTTTTAGGGACTATGGAGCAAGCAGATAAAAATGCAACTGTGTATTAGGAAGCTTCAGGCATACCCTGGTTTTTTAAAGCAGACAGAGCCCTTACTACAGTTACCACACTCATGAGCTTAAACCACCATGACACAACTGTCACCTCCTTGCTCAAGGATCACACAGCTCGAGGTGTCTGTCCTTGCAGGAGGGAAATTACTGTAGTTACAAAGGTGCCTCTCTGTCAGGGAGGTGTAACTCTACTTCTGTCCTTTTGGACACACTCACCTGGCTTTATCCAGACTGCTTCACTGCTACAGAACAGTATCAAACTCAAGAATGCAGATTTTGTTAACACTCCTCACTTGTACAGTTACTGGAGCAGTAGGAAGATGCAGCTGCCTTTGAGGGTGTGGTTGGAAGGGGTTGCACAGAAAGTGTAACTCTTGTTGCTTTCTGTGTTGCAGGCGATTTGTACAGAGGCTGGACTGATGGCTTTGAGGGAACGGAGAATGAAAGTAACAAATGAAGATTTCAAAAAGTCTAAAGAGAATGTTCTCTACAAAAAACAAGAGGGAACCCCTGAGGGACTGTATCTTTAAGTCATCTCTTTGGGAACTACACAGAACTCTTTGCCTTGGTGAGAGTCTTGTGTCAAACTGCTCAGCTCGTTTGCATTCACGAACAGTTTAAAAGCTCATGGGGTGTGGGCTTTCAGTCAGTGTAACTCTTCACTTCCCAATAAAACTTTTATTTGAATCGAATTCTTTTGGTGGTAAAGCCCTGCTACTTACATGTTGCATTCTCTGACTTTGAAGAAAAAAAATGCTCAGTGCCCCACACCACATGGGCAGGGAGCAATGCAGGTGCCCCAACTCTCAGTCCTCCTTGGGCATGGCAGTCTCTTACAACTCAGCATTGCTCTTGCTCTCCATTACCTTCTTGTATCTTGTTTTTAGGAGCTAACTAGGACAGGTGTCACTTTTGAGTAACCTCAGTGTCATCAGTCATTTATACATGAAAATCAGTGACAAGCTACCCTGAGTAACACAGAGATACACTTTAAAGGTACCCATCTCTAGCACTTGCAGCTTTTAAGAGAGCAAGCTGGATGCTCATTAGTAATCTTACCTTAAACCTCTAAACATGTTTGTAAGATTAGAGTTTGTAGATTTGTTTTTCCCAAAAGGGTTCCAGTTCATTACATAAACATCCGAGCTGCCTCCGAAAGGAGCCAGCACAGCGAGAGCAGGTTCAAGGGCCCCCTGCTGCCCAAGGCAGGACCTGCATGCTCGTAAGGCACCAGCCCCAGTGCTACAGGTGGCATCAGCAGCTGTGCACAGACAGTCTGACCACGTGTCCCATGCTTGGTTCTACAGCATAACCTTGCATTCTCCCCCTCTACCCAGTTCTGTTGCCTGCAGCTCCATTGCCCTGGAGGCTGGGTGTCCATTGGCTCAGCTGTAGCCATGCACACACTACTTACGGAGTATCCTGTGTAGTACACTTCTGTGAGGGGTTTGTTGAGTTCTAAGTAATTAATCTCCAAATCTTGTACATGTGATTGTTAGGGTTTATATAAAAGTTCCACATGGAAACCAGTTATGCAACGTGCAGCCTTTGTTCTGGGAGCTTTCTGTGGGAGCAAACAGGGGCCAGTAACAGACGGTGGAGAGTTACACCCAGAGCAATGCCTTTGCTAACTGCCAGTGCTCCAACAACAATGGCAGCAGCAGGGCCAAGGGATTTTGTTTTTCTATGTAAAAATTATGTGGCTCATTGTTAAAAATGAACCCTACAGATGAATGGAGTCCTTTATTTAATCTGGATGACAGAAATCCTGAAATAGAATTGTTTTTCATCTGGAGCTAGAAAAACAAGTTTTATTACCCATTCTTATAAACCTTAGGAGATCTGTCTCCTTGGAAAGGTCACAAAAAGCTAGGGATTTTTTAGCACTTTCTAATCATGGCAGTTGATCTCAGTGTTGCTTGAGGGGCTGAGGAGCTTTATGATATGTGTGGCAAGCAAGGCAC
The DNA here is from genome assembly GCA_013398075.1 of Notiomystis cincta. Classification (NCBI taxonomy): domain Eukaryota; kingdom Metazoa; phylum Chordata; class Aves; order Passeriformes; family Notiomystidae; genus Notiomystis; species Notiomystis cincta. Next base: position 10,499 of record VZRX01015671.1, on the reverse strand, counting down.
TTTTTATTTGGGACACGGCTGTTTCTGCTGGCTTGAAGCAACAGCCACAAAGAGGTGGGTTCAGCTCCCTGAAGAACAGCTGCACTGCATTAAACCCAAGGACTCTGTACTAGTATCCTGTCTGCCACCACAGGAACTGAAAAACACCTTTGAAAATTCAGTCCTTAGCTTTTGCAGCAGAATTTAACTGCTGCCACTTTTGCCAGAGTTTCTGAACTTGACTGTCAAGACAAAAGTAGTAAGTATGAGGATAAAGTGAACAGCAGGTACATTCCCCATAAGGACAGCAAAGTTACTGGGGTCTGAAGTAAAAGGCAGGACTTGCTGCAGGAAGCCTTTGACCATCAAAGGGAAGGAAGTGGCCCAAGTGCTGCTTTGGGAGAAACTGTGCAAAGGAAAGGACTTGGGACAGGATGTATGGAAGAAAAGTGACAGATACAGAAGTCATTGCTGCCATCACTGGAACTTTTCAAATGTGACTGCAGAGAGAGCTTGTTAACCTCATCTCGGCTCCCTGTCCCACAAAAGGTTGGACCAGATGATCTTTCAAGGTTCCTCTGTGACTCTGAGCAGGAGCACAATCAAGCTTCTCCCCTCTCCAGGGCCCTTTCAGGGCTTTGGAGGAAATGGCATTCTGCTGTGATAGGAAAGCATAAACAAACACATAATTTGTCAAGTTACTGTTCAAGGTATAGAGTAACTTCTACCTTCAGTTCAGGAGTTCTGTCATTTTTGTAGAAAGTAAAGATTTAAAAAATAAACTATTTTTTCACAAAGACTAACCAATTACAGCAAAACCAGCATCACTTGCAACTACATCAATATTGTAAGGCTCTTCAGAAGTGCTGTAATGCCATTTAAAATTATACATATTCCCTGCAATATTTAAAATAATTTTAGAAAGGAATACATGAAATGCAGGCTGAACTAAAATGTATTCTATCTTGTATCATGGTGGCAAACCTGAGCCACAAGTTGTACATCTTTGTCCAGACACAGTTTCATGTGTAATGGGATCTCACCTGGATGATGCCAATTGCTTTAGTGCTGCTAGTGACAATTAGTTTTCTCATGAAAAATGTCTGAAGCAGTTTTGGGTATTCAGTGGCTTCAGGTATTCTTGTTTCAGATGAAAATCCAGTTTCTGAGTCCTCGGGTCTCAAGAGTAGGGATACTAAACAATCCTTTCCCTATTTCAGCATGTTCTGATTTACAAAATAAATACATAACATAACTGTATATTTAAATCATTACTGCATTTCATATTGCTTCTCTAGGAGCTTGCTTAAAGTCTCTTGGAATATAAGCTATTTTTTACACAATCATAGAAGACTATGCCTTCTTTGATGAGAATGAAATACAGATCAAACCTCTACTTCTCACAACAATTGTCTGGATTTGGGTCAAAGCAAGTAATCAATTAGAAAAATTTGTTTAAAAGTAAACTGCTTAGAGATGCATTATGGACAGGATTTCATTTTTAATACACTCAGAGTTCTATTAAATTAATAAATAAAAAACAAGTTACTTTTGAATTTTCAAAAGTATATTTTCAAGTATATTTTTCATAAAGATTTATATTGAAATAGTCATCTGTCAAAGCATACCAAAATAGGGGCCTGCTCAAACAAAAACGTAGCTTTTACTCACAGTGTATGTACAGATGTAATGGCTGTTTGACTTGGCAGTGACACACACAGGCACACCAAGCTGAAGGGAATTACTGAAGTCTGCCAGCTGGAGGACAGTGGAGCATCCATTTGGCAGATGTTTATTTCCTGTGCTGCTCACCAAGCCATAGTTGGCATGTACTGAACCTCCACTGAACCCTAGGGAATGTAATTTCAAACAATAGAATAAGAAATGCAGGCAACTTTCTACAGGAGGCTATTTAAAGAGGGTATCCTTCTGTGGGAGCCAGCAATACTTGAGAGAAATGGATCCATTATTGTGGGCAGAATACAGTCCTTGATTCCAGAAGACTTTCAGGCAGTAGAACTCCATTTTGGTAGGAATTTATATCAAAGATGAAACAACAACAACAACAAAAAATGAAGTACATAGTACCCAAGTCCCAACAGAGTTCCTGTATGAAAAGAGAAGGATCTAACTGTTAGCTCTGGAAGTGGCTTCTGGACTTTCTCCACTCCACTGCAGTCTTCTAAATCTCCAGCAGCAGATCCAGCTCTTCCATAGGTACCCGCACTCTCAGCTCTTTTTCAGTCATTAGATCGAGCGTCTCTTGCACATCATCAGGGAAATACTCTATGGCATCCATGTAGAGAACCTGGAAAGACAACAAGAACATTTTCTGTGCTACCTTTCGAGCAAGGAACACAGTGTAAAGAAGTAAACAGACAGCAACAACTCTGTAGCAAGAACAGAAGAAATATCATGTACTCTTTAAAGTAATACAAACAGAACTGGTACTTCTACAGTGACAGCCAAGTAACGTTTAATCAAGTCTTTTCCAATACTTAGTGGGTAACTTTATTCAAAAAGATAAAATGGAGGTCAAGAGGCACTGGAGCATATACAGACATTACCTGAGGAGTTGCAGGTTCTCCTCAGTAATTTTATATATTATTACATAAATAATTTTTTATTTGGCTATGTATTTCTGATACTACCATGCTCATAATAAAAGTCTGAAACAATCATTTCTAGATCACACAGGATTTATTACTGCTGTGCCTCAATGCAAACCTTTCTGTCCTGAAGCACAACAGCACTGACTATTGATCATGCTTCCATTTAAGATGCATCTCTTATTTGCAGAAAATCCTAACATTACTTCCTCAGAAACCTCACCTTTCATTTGCATATAACCCCTTATGACTACTACTAAAGGTTAACTTTCTTTTCAAATACAGGAGTGAAAAATTAAAGCATCATGACAAGTTTACCTGTTTTCTGTGCTTACCTTTGCCCAAGGACAGTTTTGAAGTGCTTTATAAAACAATCCTTTACTTTTTTCTTTTTTTCCTAGTGAAACCTGTGTGATAAAAAGCAGTTCAAACTTCAGTGCAGGAATAGCTGAAATACTGAAACAATTACTTCTGAGACAAAGAAATTATTGCTGAAAAGCTCAGTGTTCTTCTGCTGAGAAATCCTTTTTACCATACACTGTGGTAGCTATGTAATTTTTCAGGTTACACTCTTCAGATGTCTTAAAGGAGTTTCAGGGCTTTACTGGTAAGACAAGTAAGAGAACAAGGACTCTCAGCTACTCAAAGGAACCTGGAGAGACCAAGAGCAGAATTGGGTGCTTTGGCCACTCCTCTTGATTTTGTATCAGTTGCAGACTTGTTGTTGGTACAGACTCTCATCTTCCAGATCATTACTGAAGAGGTTAAAGAGCACTGGTCCCATATCAATCCCTGGGCTGGCCTGCAGAGCAGTTCATGCTGCTGACTACAAGCCTTTGAGCCAGACCCCAGCCCACATCCCTGTCCACTTACCTAACCCATGCTTCCTCAGCAAAGAAAAAACAGAGATCTACAGAACTTAGGGTAATACTGAACAATCACAACTACTATGACTATATCTGAAAATTTTAATGATTCTAATTGATTTTGCTTCTCTAAACAATGTTATTCCAAGCTATTACTGTAACAGTATTTTCCTCCATCTTATTAGCATCTAACTCCTTGTTCTTATGAAAGAAGAATTCAATGAATGAAGCACTGGTGATAAAATACATAATGGGTGATCTTTAGCATTTGTGCATACTGGGGTGTCATTATTAGTTTGTAAAGAATAACACTAATTCAGTTGTACATTCCTACATATAAAGTTGTATACAATATTTACAAGCATCTATTTGTGTAGAAATGGTCACAATTAACAGTCTCACACAAGAGATCTTCTCAAACACAAAACAAGATCTCTCCTTCCCCTGCCTCCTCTCTATTTCACAGCCTTCTGACTGCTGATCCCTCTCTGACGACTTTTTACACCAGGGGACATGAACAGAAGAGTAACACTGGGGAGTGAAAGTTACTACTTGAGTGTTTTTGTGTTCCATATTGTCCTTTGGACAAGCAAGAAAACCAGGATGGCAAAGCTGACTACATGAAGTTGATTTTATTTATGTACTTCCATGGGGAACTATGGAAGAAACAAACATTGCTTTTTAGCATTAAACTGCAACACCAGTTAATGTAACTTTTATATGCAGCTTTTAAATTCAAAAGACTGTCAAAATTGAAGGCAAGTTATAGAAGCTATAGCTGTGTTTTGCCTACCAAACATTTATTTTGCATATGAACTGCACCTCCAGTGTTGAGGGAGCTGGCAGATGTCACTGAGAGGTCACTCTTGACAATCTCTGATTGATCACAGCAACTGGGACAAGGACCCAAAGACAAGAAAGTAAAACATCACTCCTGCTTTCAAGAGGTGGAAAAAGGAGTACCCAATGAACTACAGGCTGGTCAGCCTCACCTTGTGCCCTGGGAAGGTGACAGAGCAGCTAACCCTGGAAACCATTTCCAGGCACATGAGTGGAAAGAAAATCAGCAGCAGACAGTGTGAATTCACTAAAAGTCATGACTGACCAACTCAATAAACTGCATAATGAAATGACTGGCCTAAGTGGTGGATAAGGGGACAGCAGTGGACATTGTCTGTCTGGACTTCAGTAAGGCCTTTGGTACTGTCTCCTGAAAGGGCCTCCTAAATAAGCAGCTGACAAAAAGAACAGGGTGCACAGACAGTAAGAAAACCGTCCCCAAGTCTGGCCCCAGAGGGTGGTGATCCATGGAACAAGTCTACTTGCAGGTCAGTGACCAGGAGTACCCTGGGGACATACCTGGACCAATCTCATTTACCACCTTTGTTAATGATCTGGCTAATGGTGCAGAGTACACTCTCAGCAGGCCTGCAGATGACACAGAACTGGGAGGAGTGGCTGATACAGCCCAGGGTCATGTTGCCATCCAGAGGGATCACAATGGGATGAAGAAATCAGCTGACAGGAACCTCCAAGTTCAACAGGAAGTGCAAATTCCTGCACCAGCATATGCTGGGGTCAACTCCACTGGAAAGCAGCTTGACATCTATTGGTATCTTATAACATACAAAATTTGTATCTATGTAAGGTGACAGACACAATGCCTGCATTAAGACTGTACTAAGACTGTGCTGTCAGAAGCTGTTACTCCTAACCCACATGAATTACCCCTCCCTAATGTTCCCAACAATACGGAGCAGTACAATTCAAATATATCACCTTGCAAATCACAGAGGCATGGCAGCATTTAGTATTCGTTTTTAAAGCAGTATTCCAGCTGTATTTATGATAATTCCAAATACAGTAAAACAGAACTTACCATAAAGTTCAAATACATTCTCCACAGCAGTGGACAGTGGGTACCATTTTCACTCTGAACTGCATGTTCAAACAGAGCTACAATCCGATTTGTTAATCCAGTTTCAGGAATAGTACAATGTATCTCACCGACGTCAGCCCTGAAACACAGAGGAGAGAAGAAACAACAGTCCTTTAAACCCCAGCCAAGGCACCACATCTGGGTAAGAAGGGGTAAAGAATGATACATTGTCTCTGTTCACAGCACTGTATATAGCCAGGCTTTTGTAATTTGTGCTATAAAATCAATGTTACAAACCAGATTTTTAGCATTTGCTAATGTAATCAACACATTTTTGAATAGGAAAATTAGAAAAAAAAATCTTCTTGAAAATTTATGTAGCACGTTCAAAAATAATTTCTCTTTGAACACGATAATCCACTATCATATGATCTTAATACAATTTATTCTACCTCCAAGATTATTTATCATTCTAAGCTTGGCAGAGCAGCTCAAAAGAAATTCAAGTCTGGATCAGCACATCTTCTTCTGGTGCCCAGGCAAGTTTGTTCAAATATACCCCTGACTTTTTTAAGGCCATACACTGGTCTCTGATCAAGGTCAAAATTACAACTCTGGATTTCAACCACAATTACAACAGTAATTTTCACTCAGGGATTCAAGTCCCCTAAGTTCCAGGCAGAACACAAAAGCAGGTATGTAGTTTTCACCAAAGCACTAATTTCCTTCAACAGCTGATACAGACTGGCTTACTTTTGAGGCTTGAGCTTGAAGAAACAGACTGGAGCACTGATGACAACATCACTTGTCTGTGCATGTTCTTTTAGCCTGCCAGCTTGTTCCACTCCCATTAACACTACCCTATCTCTTTTTTCCATGTGCCTTTGAAGTAATTTTCCCTCTCATCTTAACCTTTGCTGTGAGGGAAAATTATGTAACCTCCTCTGCATGGAGTCAAATATTGAAGTGAAGCCTTGTACCTAACACTGACTTACAAACATTCCTGTTTTACCCTTCCTGTTCATTTTTTTCATCTGAATTCCATGCACTTAAGCAGAAATACAAACCAGAATATGAAATAGTCAGACACAGCACAGACATTTTGTTATTTTGTCACAACATCACAAAACATTAGTTTTATGCCTGACTGACAGGCCACTTATCTCCCTGTTGCAGCAGTTCAGCTCTGCTCTTGCAACACCCAACTTGTCCCTTACAAATATAATCTATAGCAGTGACCAATCTGGAAAGGAAGTTATTGTCTCAGAGAAAATAATTCTGAAATTTTCAGTTCCAAGTAACAATAATGAAAACCTATCATAGTGTTAATCTGTAAGTAACAGTAAATCAAATTACAATCCTCCTTTACATTTGGTGGCCATAGAACTCTTACAATAATTCAGGATGACACAGCCTAACAGCTCAGGAACATCACTATCATGTCTCAATGAATGTCTGTTGCCAGCCTGCAGCAATCAAAGAAGTGGATGCACCATCATTTCAAAGCATACTGATCAATATGTAATTTCACCAAGTGTGAATACTGTGGGCTTACAGCTCTATAAATCCTCCAGGTAACTCTTTCCTAGAAATCTGTTGCTGTGCGCAGACACAAACAACCAAGCTGTTGATGCCACTGGAGATATGCAGGTAGCAGTGGACAGGCAGCTCCAAACAATGAGAAGACATCAATTAAGAGACAAAGCTCTAATGAACACACAGCTTGCTCCCCGTATCTCCTACCCTCTTCTCCTTTCTCAGGAACAGAAAGCTGAGCCCAGACCACTGTGAATTCATGGAATTTCCAGCCTCTTCTACCCAGTAACAGCCCTGAAAACTAAACTCTTACGAAAACTAAACTCTCAAGGACTCACTATGGAAACAGATCTGCCACAACTGTATTCTGTGATTCAGGAGAAAAGTAGGGCAGCCAGCTCAGACAGAAACTGCAACACAGCTCTGTATTATGCTCTTTATTGCTGTACTACTAAAATGCAGCAGTTTCTAAGCTCACAGTGTCTAGCCTGGCCATCTAAGCAGGCTTAGTTATTTAAAAATTCCTTAAAGAAATGTGTATCATCCTGATTCCAGTAACAAGTAATCAAACAAATTCAAACACAATCTGGCTCAGTAGAAAGGACATAAGGCTATCACCCAGGGCTTTAATTCTGTTCAAGATTCTGCCACTGACTTCCTGTTCAGCCCTGAATGAAAAACCTCTAGCTACAGCTTCTTCATCTGCAAAATGAGACCTGTGATAGTATTTTCTCTTCTCTGTTAAGTGATTAGACAGATTCAAAAAAGCATAATTGTAAGGAGCTGCAAGGTATTACCTCTGGACCTTCTCTGTGAGTTTTTTTCTCATCTGCTCTGCTTGGATTGCAAACAGCCATGGCTCTAAAGAGTTAGAAGACCTTGTGACACTATCAAAAAATCTTCGTGCTTTGCTCGCACTGTGAGACTTCCTCTGGATGTGGATGAACGACCTCCACAGAGATTGGTTGCTAGGATACCGTTTCAGAGCCTCCGTTAGTGCCTCTCGCAGGGGATTCAAAGGATAAACACTAATTTTCATGTGGAATCTCAGTAAATTTGTATGCAGCAGTGTGACAGCTTCAAGAGCAGTGGGAAACTTTAGAATGCCAAAATTCTCTCCAGTATTTTCACATTTCTGTGAGCCAGAAGCTTCAAGTTTTTCTGAAGCCTGTGTATATATTAACACTGCAGCATCAATCCCAACAGTCAAATACTGGAACAGTGCATAACAACCAACCAGGTTAACCAGCTGATCAGTATCATTGACCTGAGCCTGATCAGAAACTGGTGTTTTACTTAAATAATCTTGCAGTGCATGCTCATATGTTTTACGAGCTTTCAAGACATTCACAGGTAACACTTGTCCACTGTAGGGCACATATGGTCCATTTTCAGTCAATTTGGTCAATACATGGACAGCACGGGACATAACAGCTCCTTCTGTACTCTCCAGCAGTTCCACTTCCAGCTGAGCATAAAGCAGGCTGAGGCTGCAGAGCTGGGCACTCTTCAATCCCCCTGTCCCTGCTGTGCAAAGAGCTGTGTCAAACACCTTCCTGGCATCATCTGTGTTCCCAAGCAGCCATTCTAGGTAGGCATAGAGTTTCCAGAGGGAAAGGTTGTTTCGGTTGTCAGGTGCTTTAAGGAAATTCTTGGCCAACTTTTTACTCTTCCTCCCTTGTGCTTTTAGCTTCTTTTTCTTTTTTGCTTGGAGACACTGAATTACCTGCAGGAGAAAATAAACAGAGCATAATTTGAGAGGGATGGGAGCTGAAAGGAGAAAAAAACCCTCACAGCAATGTTCTCATATTGTTTGATATTTCACCACCAGCCAGTTCTCTTGCCACTGAGTACTGCTGTCACAACTGCCTGTTGTCAGCTCCCTCCAACACAGTCAAATTACAAAGGCTTATCACTCTTACTCTTGCTGCTGACATTAAGTAATAATATCAAACTTCACTCTTTTAAAAGGCCAACTGCTCAAACACAGAGCTGCTGACTTGTGATGGTTGAGAAAAGTAAAAAAAGTGATGTAGCTTATGACTACCACAAATAAACCCAAGCAGTTTTTCACAGTGGGCAACATGCTGACAGATAAATGTGGAGACTGGATGGGAAGATTACAGGACACGAAATCTTCTGGTCAGGTAGTGCTGAGGTAAGACTGAGCTTACCTCTAAGGAAAAAAACAGTATCAAACTTCCTTAAGAATTAGGAAGGCAACCTGGAATCTCTGCCCTTCTGTGGGCATTTATTAGAGCACTTTTACTTGAATAAATCCATATGCACAGAATCACAAAATTTTAAGGGTTGGAAAGGGACCTTAAAGATCATCTAGTCCCAACCTGTCCTGCTGCAGACAGGGACACCTCCCACTAGACCAGGCTGTTGAAGGCCATACCTGACCTGGCCTTGAACACTGCTGGGGCTGGGGAAAGTGATATGGTGTTCTATCCTTCAAGAACACTACAGAAGTAACTGGTATAGGAGGCAGAAAGTTTCCTGATTAGGTGCTTTCGTTAGGGTATCAGGGATTATCCACTGAGTATCCACTCAGTACTTGGCTGACTCAGTTTGCACTGTAAAAAAACCCTTGCAGCCATTCCTGTCCAGCATACAATGTATCATATAATAACATTTATGCAGAACTTCAAAAAATGGTTTGCTACAAGTATGCCACTCTTGTAATGTGTACTGAAGAAAAGGGGGTCTTGGTTTTCTTTTTTTCTCTTTGTGCAATGTTAACTGGCATTTCCTAATTTGAATACTTAATCCTGCAAGACAACTTTCATCAAGACTTATTTTAATTCAATATAATCATTAATACAGAAGAAAGCCACACATCACAAAACTGATTATATGCAGACTCCTCATTACCTTAAATATTTCATACTGTAGCCAACAAACAGCCAGGTTGGATTTTTCCTTTCCTGTAAATATCTGGGACAGAACATGGAAGACATTCTGTATGAACTCCTCTCCTTCTTTATAGTGGCCTATCTGATGTCTGCCTCGTTGCATCGTATCCATGTGCCCAATACTGTTGAATCCAGAAAGTGGAAAATCAGCAGAAGTCAGTGGTTTATCATCATAAAGCACACTGTCAAAGATGTTACTTTCATCCATGGCAATATAGAGACTGGAAGGAAAGAGTTTACTTGTACATGGAACTCCCAGGAATTGCAAAAAAGAGTACAACAGTTGATGTTGAAGCTTTGGATGAGAAAGACGGATTAAAGATGGTCCAAGATCATCAAATAACACCTAAAAAAATCCAAATTAAAACAAATCCATTAATTTATGCAATCAAATAAAAGCAGCAAATCTGTAATTTATGTAATTAAAGAACCTTTTCAAATCAATAGTACTTAGAATTACCATTAAATGGTATCAAAATGTCATTCAAATTAAAAAAGGACAAGTTAAACAAGCAGTCTGTTTTTCCAGTCAGACAGTAAATTTGCTATCAAGAGATTTCTTTGCCTGTGAGCAACAAAGACCCCCACAGAAAACTTACAAAATGAAGGTCTGGAAGACTTTTTGCATAGGCCTTTTAAAACATTCTAATTTGAAAATCAATGTCTGACTTGATCTATTTCCCAAGGAATAAAAAATATCCAACTATCTGAC
>VZRX01015669.1:0-32812 GCA_013398075.1 Notiomystis cincta | reverse complement strand
TTATACTTCTTGCATATAATGCATTTTGTCTTTTTTCATGTTACCAGGTACCTTCTTGAAGTTTGTTGTTGCAAGTATGTAAATCAAAGAGAATATATAGTTTAGTTTTATTTACTAAATATGTATGTCTTCCAGCTTCCCACTTTCTTTTCGTAGCACTAATAGTAATTGATCCTATATTCATGTGATTGAAAGTATCCTATTAATTTGTTAGACTGTTGCAATATTGTGAACTTTATTAAGATTTTTGTGGTCTGATTCTAGTAAGAAGCTGGAATATATGAATTTCTGGTATGTTGACATGCACTGGTTAGCAGTGTTTGGTGATATGATTGGATTGCCAGTAAATGGGTGTGCAGTGCCTTTTGAGATGAGGTTTGGTGTCCCACCTCACTTATTTATAACTACTGTTCTGGTCCTCTGTCCTACTTACCCCTCCCCTGCCAAAACTTTGGATACCAAAGGGTGTCTTCATTGGCACTAGGTAACTATGTGTGAACAACTGAACCAGGGCCTTAATTTTTTTTTAGGAGAGGGAGGGTGGAGGGCTGCACAGTGGATTTCTGTGACCAGTAGTATTGAAGACAGGAGTAATATATATAAATATTACTTGAAAAGATCAAGATTAGTCAGGAGTTTTCAGCAATTAATGCAGCTGTTGTTGTTTAATGGCATTTCACCACATCTGGTTGCAGGTTAGAATCAGCAATAACTGTGGCAGAAGGATGGACATAACCTGTCGAATCTTGGGTGGATTTATTATTATTTAATCTGTATTATAATATCGTGCTATATAATAGGAAATAATCTGTGTTTTACAAGATTTCTGCGTCCACTGAAACCTGGAAATTTCAGCAGAATGCTGATTGTTGTTGGAGCCAGGGTTATATTATGATTTAATGACTTTTCTTGGCTTCATTGGATGACCTGGCCTAGAAAAACATTTTGAAGTAATAAAGCGCCTGTTTGGCTCCAAACTAATGAGAGGAGCATTGCTCTTTGCATAAACTGTTCTTTAGGAAAAGCCATGGAGAGCTACTAATAAACCTTATTAAATAGCTTAAGTGAGATTGAAGGAAACAGAAAACAAAGAAACTATTCCCTTCCATGTGAAGTGAGTACATTAAAAAAAAAAAAAAAGGCAGACCCAAAGGGTTTTTGCCTCCGCTCCATGTGACTTGCAGCCTGCTGCACTTCAGTTACGTCGCCTCTGAGATATGTTAAAGTGCAGCTCAGTTTAATGAAGGAGTGGATAGGACAAATCAAGGCTAGAGACAATTTACAGCAGGATTGGGTAAGTAACTGCAGCTGTAGATAAGTGTTTACTAATATTGTGCAAATGTTGTAATGTCTAGCTTGTAACATTTAAAAGAATACTCAAAATGATATTTTTTTGGTGGTCCTTTCTCTGTTTTATTTAAATAATTTGCAAGTGTTGGTGGTACATACTATGTAATAGATTAATGCATAATACTGATAAAGGATTTAATTTTATTTTTCAGACTTTCTACAACAAAACAAATAACTTTCCTTATTTTCTTGTACTTGTTTTAAATTCTTTGCCATGTAAGTAACTGCTTTGTCTATTTAAATGCAGTGCTCAAAATAATTTCAGTGGGAGTTAGCTGATAGTTTCTGCTGCCTTCCTGTTATTTTGATTATTTTTCTACTGTTTAGGGAGAGGGGAGAGCAGCTTGTACTCTGAACCTCCTTGGTACAGTATTTTCATATTTCTAGAATCTAGCTCCAGACTACTGAAAAATTTCCAACTTGTTCCAGGAATTCATTCAATTGTCCTAGTAGGATATGATTTCAACTGTTTGCTTTTGTTCTCTGCCTTTTTATAAAGATTTGTATGTGTTCTTATACTGATTTGATACAGTTGGATATAAAAAGTGCTGTTTTAAATTTTTGTATGTGTAAATTTGTGTAAATATAATATCAATATACAAGATAGAGAAATATGATGACAGCTTTTGTGGTTGTTTAAGACTTCCAGGCTTTTGATTTTGATATGTTTTTGTCTCTAGCAATTGGAATGGACCTTGCAGTTGCTATGATGCTGTTATGAAATAGGATTGCAGTCTTAGTCAATTAGTAATTTCCAGAATGGTTGTTTTAGCAGTTTCAGTGCCTGCCATTTGAGCATTTAAATCTCAGTGCTGGACAAAGAGCTGAGAAGGGGTAATGATCAATGTAGATTCCAGAGATCTGTACCAAAGCCTGATCTGAATCTTGAGAACTGTACAAGGAAAAGCCAACTTTTTTGTTGTTGGTAAGGCATTAAAGAAAATATTTTTAAATGTTTAGTATCTTGTCTTGTAGGGTGTGTCATCCTTTTGCATCATCTCACAGGGAAGAGTGCATTAAATATCATAGTCTATCGTGATTTTTACTATCTGGATTAATCAGGATGTGTTATCTTTTTCAGATAATCACTCCATTTAGGAGGCTAATATTGTGTGCTGAGAACAGAAAAGAAATGGAGGACTGGATAAGCTCTCTGAAGTCTGTTCAGTCCAGAGAACACTATGAGGTAAGCTGACATCCCTCTTAGTGCAACCTGTTCTAGCTCAACAGATCAAGCTACAGGACACAGAACTGGAGTATTCACCCTCCTTAGTGTGAACAGTGTGTCTAATGTCAGAGTGAAGCTTCACATTAAGTACTTCACTAGCAAAATGAGAGCTTATTATCACCCTTTGGTTTAGAATTTTGGAGGGGAGAGCAGGCTAAATACCCTTTGGGAAATCCTTTTGGTGAGCATTTCCCTGTCGTCCCCTGTAATATGGAACCGTGAGTAATGTCAGTCACCGTAGCTGTGTTCTGTACTTGCAAATTTGTCTTAACTTCTCCTTTACTAGACCGCACAGTTTAATGTGGAACATTTCTCAGGGATGCATAACTGGTACGCCTGCTCCCACGCCCGACCCACCTTCTGCAACGTGTGCAGAGAGAGCCTCTCTGGAGTCACTTCTCACGGCCTGTCTTGTGAAGGTAAAGGTGCTTCCCTCCCCTTGCTCACCGTGCTGTGTGTGCAGACAGATGGCTGTGAGCTCAGGATGAGTAATGATCCTGAAAAACATCTCTTCGTGACAGTGACCCTGCTCTGGGCAGAGGGACTGCTAATGATCTGCCTCACCTTCCTGTTGCTCCTGTTGATTTTTTCAATAGAACAATTCCTTCTGTTGCAGCAACCAGTTTGGAGTGTACAGGGTGGAGGGTTTGCAAGAAAAGATAGGATTTATTTGATTTGCACATCAAAAATGTGGAACAAAATAGTCTTACTGGTTTGCAGAATCAGCATTTCTCAGGAAAAAAAAATCATGCTGGTATTTTCTGCCCCAAATCCAAAAACATTCTTAACATTGAACAAAGTGTTATGACCCTTCCCCTCCAGTTCTTGTTTGCTGTAATGCTGCTGCCTGATTCTGCAGTACACACTGATTTATTGCTTTAAAAATTCTCTGTGGGGGTAGAGATGTAGATGACTGCATTTTGATGGTTCAACAGGGGAAATCCAGCACAAAGAAAAAGAAAGCGTGGCTTAGGCTTCGGCATTTAGTTAGAAATTATATTTAATGAACAAATAATTATAATATGCCTGAAACAGCTTATTTAATTTTTTCCCTGTAACTTCTGTGGAAAGGTGGTAACAAGTATGCTGGTGTTAGGATCCAGCAGAAAATAAAGCATCTGTGTGACCTTAGGAGATATATGAAACATAGAGATATTTAATGAGATATGTCAAACAATAGAGATATTTAATTACTAAATTAGCTGACTGCCCAGAAAAGAGTTACAGTTACACCATTCCTAATTTGATTTCTTTGGATATATGTAACCCAACTGCAAATGCATTTCTGTTATTGATGCTGTTATAATACTTGAGCATAATAATATGTATTAAGGATATCTTACAAAGGAAACATTAACCCACTGTCCTGAATTGTCCATGCTTTTAACGTAGCTAATGGTGCAGTTGCCAAGGAACAGGACAAACCCTGTCCTTTGTAGAAATCAGAAGTAGCGTGGTTACTTCAAGCTTCCCTGGTGTATGTTTTCCACTGTGTATAAGTCCTTTGGAGAGTCTAAAGGCAATTATGGTATTCTCAGTGTCTGATATTGGCAGATGGAAGTATCATGTGCTTAACTAAAATGCAGTTATATTGCCTCTGTGTACAAATACAGCTATATTTGTTCAGGAAAAGGAAAGGAACAACTTTCATAAAGAATTTATCCATTCAGAAGTTAATATTGTAGCTATTTTAAAAAGCTGTTTAGCAAGAATTATTACTGTAAGATTATCAGTGTTAATGCCTGTAGTTCACTCTTTTATGTTTTCTTCAGTGTCTAATTTTGCATTTAAGTATGTTTTTAATATACAGGGTGTTGGCATTAACTTTACATTAGGGAAGTTCCCATAATTTCCAGATTTGGAATTTGTCACCTTTCTGCATAACTTAGGACAAACTAATGCTACATTTATCCACATTTCTGATGCCAATTTTTACAAATAGCTTGTGGAAATGATTCAGATTTCCTTTCACTGTTCCACAGTTTCATAATTGTGTATGACCTGGAATGTTTTGTATGTAGATACTATGATATTCTTTTGTCTATTGATAAGTTCACCTCCTCTTACTTCTTAGCTTCTATTTTATATCTATTTTCTTTTTTTTTAATAAAATAAGATCTTTAGTTATATATCTAATCTAAACCATTTGACTTTTTTACTGTAATACTTTATACTTTCTCTGCAATTATGTATACATGTTAAAACCCATGTTAATCATGTTAAAACCCATGTTAATCATCCTTAATTTCTTCATCCAAAACCTGCATTTTTGTTTGATGCTTACTTCTGCTATGTGCACTTCTAATGCATTTAATAATCTATTTTTCTCTTTAGCTTACCTGTGTTATCAGTATATATGGTTTGAGAGGATAATCTGGGAAGTTAGGAGTCTTAAAATTCCCCAGACTTGTTCTGTGCTGTGCTGTTTTTTCCTATTACATAATTTAAAAAAACTGTTTAAATATTCATGCCTGGCATCTCAAACCTCCAGCACTGCTTTACACTGGGAATCCATTTATATCTACACTAAATTCAATTATTTGTGTGGTCATTGATCCCAGGCTATTATGCCTTGTATTGAAAAGCAGGAGGGGTTCTTTCAAGAGATAATTGAGCTCTTCCTCCTGTTAGTGGTTTGGGTTACTGGCACACCAAGTTGTCGTGAAAGTAGTTTAGAGTCTTTGGGGTCTGATTCTTGATTACTAACTATAGGTAAAAATAAACCCCAGTGCTCATATCTTGCAGCTTTTGATAGTTTAGTTGTCCTGTAATATTTTATTCTCTTAAAATTGCTGTTTTCCAGCAGCCTTGCACAACTGGTTTTTTTAAAGTCTGACCACAAATCAAGCCACATTTCTTTTGGAGATAATGGGTGACTTTTTTCTTCAGGGAACCTTCTATCCTGGTAGCTTTTGACAAAGGATGGCCAAATTAATTGCAGGCCACGCTAAAGAAAGTCGAAATCTTGTGGAAACCAGTGTAGAAAAAAGATGGTAGGTTAATGTCTTTGCTAGGTAAAAGACCAGTGTGAACTTGCACCTTTTTGAAGTCAAAGAAGTGACGTGTATATCAGTCTGAAGATGTAAGTTATAACAAAGCAGGCTTCATTCTTGCTACTGCTCAACAAACAACTGCCTTCTCAAAAAAATTAATCAGACTCTCCTTTGAGATGCAATGCTACTCTTCCCACAGGTTCTTTCATTTGTGATTAATTTGTGATTATCTCAAAAGATAATCTGCTTTTCCAGTGTTGTCTGTGTGTTGTGTTGCTCTAGCTAAAGGATTGATCTCTGCAATGTTCCTTCAGTCTTTACTAGGATGGAGTAATTATGTTGTGCTTTGCTTTAGAAATTATTCCAAACTAGCTGAATCAAGAAAGAGTTTTGGTTTCTATGATCCTCAGAGTTTAGCTTCAACATGGAATGTTTGGGCAAAGAAGCCTAAAGGATGATATATCATTATCTACAGAAACTCTTCCAGAGCTCTGTAACCTCAGTTATTCTGTATCAATAGTGCATTTCTATCTATGCCATTGCCAGTGGAACACTGCCTTTATGATTATTCTCAGATATTTATTTCTTCATGTAGCATTTTGTTTATCATGACAGAATCTGGATTGTTGAATATCAGGTGTAGCTAATAAGTGGGAGAAAGCCTCTCTCTTAAACTGCATTGTCCTGTGACAAATCGCACAAGCAATGTTGTAACAACACTTTAGGATCATGAAATCAATCAGTAAGAAAATACTGGGATTAAATTACCTCTGCAAATGCACTTTGTGCACTTTGTCTTTTTCCATTATGATTGTGGGGTTTTTCCCACAAAACCCTGTTGTTCTTACCCATTGCCCAGGGAGTTGTATGGGCGCGACTTGCACAGTCATTGTCCCTGATATTTTTGCCACATTTCCTGCATGGTCTGGAGAGTGAATAGTGAATGAAGCAGTCAGAAAGAGAAGAGATGTTTGTTAAAGAATGAAGGAGAAATAGAAAACTGTTTTGTAATTTTTATATCTCATGTACCCTTCTGTGCTGCTGGGGAAAACATTTAAATAAGATTTTTGATCAAATCAGTTGTTGTGCATTGTTTATAACCTGCAACTTGTATCACAGAAATGCTGTTTTCTATAACTGCAAAAATCAGTTGAATCTGTTCTGAAGTCCCCGATGCTTTGAAGATATAGTGTATTGAAAAACAGTCTTAATTGTAGTAGTAGTAGTATTACTGGGTGTGATAACAACAATAACAATAATAATAATAATTTTTAAAGTCTAGGAAGAAATTAATATTGATGTTTAAAAAGCAGTATTTCATTAACTTTCAGTCAATAAGGCAAATACCTGTTGAAAATTATTATGAAGCAGAGTATGGTACAACCCCATACTTATTGAGAACCATCCATGCAGTGTGACTGAGGGTTCTATTCTCTAAAAGTGTATGTCATACAACCATACAACATACACACCTGCATTCAGAACCTATACTGCAATGCTAAGTTTCCTGAGTAACATAACTTTTCTTGTATTTTAACTTTCATTAGTGAAGTAATGGCAGCTGATGTCTAGCCATATGTCTGCATGTTTCCCAAGACATTTCAGATATCAGACCGATTTATGAATGGGATTCAGTGTAATCTGAGACAAAAGAAATTAGGGCATAGCGCTAACTAATATTGAGGTTTGATTTAAAATTTTCCTTTCTTTGCTTGCTAGTTACATGTGTGCCTTAAGGTTACTGTTGCTAGTAATATTTAATGTTCAGACTAACATAAATTGTTATTTCATGATATTGAGGTGGCAGGGTGGTGACCCAAAGAGTCTGATCTGAGATTTGGTCGGTAGGTTGTTTACAGTGCTTACAAAGCAAACATTACCTGTCACTTGCCATCTATAGTGTGGCTTTCTGCAGCTCTTCAGAGCCTGGGATTGAATTTGTCCTTGCCTTGTTGAGAAAGAAGTTGAATATAGGGCTCCTAAGATCAAGTTGAATCATAGCTCAGTAGGATTTGAACATTCTATTACTTTGTTATCACTTTGTAATTTCTTATTTCCCCTCATCCCTGATTTGTTGTATTTTGATTTGTGTGGCAAAGCAAGTGCAACTCATTTATGAGTAGGAAGCTGAATTCAGTGGCATATCTGCTCTGAAACATTCAAATGGTGAAAACTGCTCATGATCCATCACTTGAAAATGCGGCCTTTATTTTTGTGCTTCTGTGAGACCTGGCTTCATTAGATGCTTGAAACCAGCTTAGGTTGGCAAACACAATGTGATGCTGAGCTGTTGAGAAAAAGTGAGTCTACACTCTTAGTTGACAGTTGTGGGATATTTGCACACTTTAGATCTGTGTTGGTCTTGCTCCAACAGGTCCATGCTCTTCTTAGGTTGGGGACCATTGACCTATTTGAGTGAGTCCATAGGAGTGCCATGGAGATGATCAGAGGGCTGGAGCACCTCTCTAGTGAGGAAAGACTTAGAGAGCTGGGATTGTTCAGCCTGGGAAAAAGAAGGGTTCGGGGTGATGTAATTGCAGCCTTCCAGTACCTGGAGGGAGCCTGCAAGAAAGATGGAGAGAGACTTTTTACAATGACATGTCAGGACATGACAAAATGGCTTCAAACCATTTTGAAGAGTAGGCTGAGATTAGATAGTAGGAAAAAAAATCTTTAGTGTGATAATAGTGAGACACTGGTTGCCCAGAGAAGTTGTGAACACTCCATCCCTGGAAGTGTTCAAGGCCAGGCTGGGTGGAGCTCTGAGCAACCTGGTTTAGTAAAAGATGTCCCAGTCCACAGCAGAGGAGATTGGAACTAAATGATCTTTAAATGTCCCTTTCAACCCAAATAATTCAATGAATGCTGCTTTTTGAAATGACTGAGGGAGAGTTACTGTAAAAGCAATGAAACTTGTTTTCTTTCCTTCTCTTTCTTTCTAGAAAGTAAGAAAGTGAGAGCTGAGCACTTACTTTCACACATCTCTCAGAACAGTGAGGGTTGCTCTCAAACTCAGATGTTGCTTACATAGTCTCAATTCACTTTTTAAATTGATCTGGCAATGGATCAGTGGAATTAAAATGGGAAATTTATTATTCACAAGACATTTTGTACCATGGCTTAATGTTTTTTAATGGTAGATAAGCGATGAGCCAAAGCCTTGATAATTTCCTGTCAAATATTTGTTTGAAAAGAGACTACTACTTCTGATCTGCTGGCTAGTTCTCATAAACCTTTAATAGTCTTTGCCAAAATAATTTATATAATGCACTCTAAATAGAATTACATCATGCACTTCCAGTAGAAGAAATACCCACGTTTGAGTGCGTCAGTCTGTTTGGTCTAATATGTTATCATTAGCTAGGCATATTAATTGAGTTGAACAAATTTCACATAGTTATTAGGTTGTCAAAATGTCTGCTTGTACTACACACTTGTGCTGGGTATTTCAGTTAGTAGACTTTTAATAAAGAGTACAGTAAAAAGTAAGGTTCTTCCTGATTTGGAAAATTTTGTAATCTCCTATATCCTGAATAAAGATATCACCACATAAACCCTTCACTTTCTCATCTTCTGAGAAAAATAGGCCCAATGTGGTCCCCCAAAGGCATCTTTTAAGCAAAGAAACAGAGCTCCTAATTCAAAATACTTTTGTAAAACACTCTCCCATGACTTCCTGCAAATTTAAATCAGATATCTGAGTCATGTTACTGGAGGAATGGAAAAGGCAAGCCCATAATTAAAGTTATATTGTACCTTGCACCTGAAAAAATGGGAACATATGTGGATATCAGGGCACACTTAGCATGGGCTACAGCTAAGCAATTAAACCCAATTTAGAGTGTTAAACCTGGAGTGATTTTGAACTGAATTTTCTTTTTAGTTGTTTTGTGTCATGTGTGCAACACTGAGTGTCATGTACTTGCTGTTCAATTTTTTAAAAGGTGTGTATCACTGAAATACAGCAAATAACACAGGATATATATGTTTATCTGTGTCTTGCAGTGTGTAAGTTTAAAGCACATAAAAGATGTGCTGTCCGAGCAACAAATAACTGCAAATGGACTACATTAGCCTCAATTGGAAAAGACATCATTGAAGATGAAGATGGTGTAAGTACTATTCATATTTACAGTATTTTCCAAAGCTGTTTCTTCTTTAGGGAAAAAAAAAAGAAAGGGCCAACCACAGAAATATTGCCATGTGACCCATTGAAGTTAATGGTAGGTGGCTATTTTCCTGAACACTGTTCAAAGATTGATGTGGTATTTAGAACAAAAGTTGTGTTCCTATCCCACAAGACAAGTCTAGCACTAACTGTGGGCACTAGATTGCAGATGTATTGCAAGATTTTAAAGGCCACATGTCGAGAAGCTCTGCAGCTGGAGGTTGCTCCCAGAAGTTCCTACTGCTTTTAAGCAAAGGTGGTATTTTACACTGTTACCATGCTGTTCTGGCAATCCATTTTCTGTCCTCCTTACCTAGAGCAGTTCCCCAGGAGGCCTGTTTGGAATTTACTGAATTGGGAGGGATTTTTGGTGATGAAAGCAGGAATTTTAAAATTAGCAGGAGAAACAACAAAAGCTTTTGAGAGGTTGATTGTGATAAATGGACTATTTTTACAAACACAGCTGTGTATGAACCACTGGTGTGAAGCTTCTTCCTAGAAGGCTGGTACTAAGTTGAACACCTGAGTGTCCTGAGTTGCCCATGGTATTAATGGGACAAAGAGTGCACTGAGTAAAGCTTTGCACTGCATTTGGGACTGCTTTATAGAGCTGTGACTTACCAGCCATGGTGAGTGGGTAAGTGAAGCGACAGAGGAGTTCCGCTGTCCTGCCTATTTTTATGAATTTTAGGTATTTTTAATTGGTTTATGTCATGTAGTCAACATAACCAAGTGGGAACTTGTTTGTATGACAGAATCTCAGGACTCTAACTGCCCTGCTTTGTTATGGTTAGCTGCTACTGTGAGTGAGACGTCTGCTTTCTTCAGGTGTCATGTTTTCTGCCTAGCATGTGGAACACCAGAGTAGTCCATTCATTGCTGTTGCCTTGTGAGCATCAATGTCCCTTATCCTGGCTGACCAGCATACCTGCTTCTTTGATGGAAGGGTACAGCTGTGAGAAGTAGCTTAAATCCACCTATATCTGAGCCACAGAAGCCTTTAATTTCTCTTTCTGGGTGTTTAACTCCAATGACTCCTTCTCCACAGATAGCTATGCCTCACCAGTGGTTAGAGGGAAACCTGCCCGTCAGTGCCAAATGCGCAGTCTGCGACAAGACTTGTGGCAGTGTTCTACGCCTGCAAGATTGGAAGTGCCTTTGGTGTAAAGCTATGGTGGGTGCACTGAACCACATCCAAGCCTCTCCCATTTGGACAGCTTTATTGCTTGCCATTATTTTTGTTTTGTCATATCACAACCTGCTTTTGGATTAAGTAGGAGCAGGCAGCTTCTGCAAACTCAGGTCTTTCTAGCATTCCAAATTTCTGATGACTATACTACTTGCACAGTTGATTTTTAATACACCCACAGATGCAGCTTTTCTTTAATAGATGTTGTCATCCAGTGTGTTTTCTCTGCTTTCTCCTAGCTGATAGCTGAATGTTCAGATGCCTTTTACTTATGCCTTATAAGCATGGGTTATTTTCTTGTATTTTTTATTGTGGCTATTGCTCTATTAATATTTCAGTAACATGTTAAATTAATATTTATTAATATTAAGGTAGTAACATGATTATTACTACAAAATCTTGACCTTCTCTTCATCAGGGCAATCTGTAGGTTGCTGATTGAAATCCTTTAACACACTTCTACTGCTTCCCCAATATATAGTTTTCTCTTAATTTTATCAGCTTGTCTAAAAAGATGAATTTCTTATGCAAGTCAGCAGTTTATTTATTGTTGAAGATTCTGGCATGTAGGTATCCAAGGCTCTTTGTGTAAGAAGTAGGAAATGATTGGCATCTCCAGAGGTGACTTGAAATGTAGGTGAAATGCAGCCACCTCTGCCTGTGCCTCTCTTTCCCATACCTGTGGAAGAGACCTTTACAACATGGAGTTTGTGGGACCCAGCTTTGGGAGATGGCTCTGGCTTGGTAGGTGTGCCAGCTTTAATGCAGATCTGTCTTCCAGAACAGCCCAGTGGACCAGGCAGGTACAGAGCTATTGCTTTGCCTGCTGCCACCAGCACAGATGCTGGCTGCTGGGAGCTTGCTTCTTTCTCTGCTTGTGGGTGGGGGCAAGTGATTCCCTTGAAAGGATGATTCATATCTGCTCTAGGGGTAGCTGAAGATGAAGTTCTCAAAAATAACGTTTTGTTGAATTAGTAACAAGCCTCTGTGGTTTTTTTTCCCTAGTCTCACTCCTTTTCCCTTTACACCTAAATGTTAAATATGAGTCCATTTTTGTTACAGAGATAACATAGTATCAGTTGTATTTTCACCTCAAAATTGCACTGAAGGAAAATAATTTTTTGTTTCTTTTGCAGGTTCACACGGCCTGTAAAGATCTGTACCCTCGTAAATGTCCACTTGGCCAATGTAAGGTATCGATCATCCCTCCAACAGCACTGAACAGTATAGACTCTGATGGTACGTAGTACTGTAGTGTGTTCAGTGGTTCCTCTGGACTTCCAGTGCCTATTGAGATCCAAACAAATAAACAAGGCTAAATCCTTCTGCTCAGCAGGTGAATGCAGTCTGAAAATTTAGAGAATTATAATTTTCTGTGTAGATTTTTAGAGAATTATTTAACTACCATGTCTTTTAAAGTTGCCCTAGCAGAAATTTTCTTCCATTTTACTTATGACCCTTAGAAACATTTCAAGTGCACGAGTCCTCAAATGAAGTGGGCTAATGCCTGCGTGGAATACACCACTCCTTCTGTGAATTCTCAAATTTTGGATAATTTTGCAGTATGCTAGCTGAACAGCTCAGATCTAACAACAACTTCACCAGGCTTAAGAGAGGAACTGCTTCCATAGATTCTCTGATTTTTTTTAATAAATGTAAGCTATGTAAGAGTCCTGCAACACACAGATAAAAAGCCAGCAAATGCACCGGATTCAGAGATACTTTTTGGTGGTTCAGGATAGAGACACATAGCAGTGGGAGAATGCATTTCAAGGCAGAGAGTGGAGTTAAAAAAGAAATATCATGAAATCTGAACTGCTTTAATTTTATAGTTTGTGTCAATGGCAAAGTAGACCAACAACTTGAACACATTTCAATGAATTCTGTTACATGAAGTTAGTAAAAGTGATTGTGTATGCTGTATATATTCACTCTATTTATTTGCTTTGTGATGTCTTAGACATCATGCTGTCATTTATTACTCATGCTAGGAAGATTGTTCAATATGTGAAATTAGTTTTCTTGGCATTTAAATTAATTAATCAAACCTTATTTGAAATTAGACATTATGATAATGTGGAATTAAATTAGCATCCCTTAATGAAATTTTTTATTTGTAGCTTTAGTATTTTTTTAGTAATTGAAAACAACATAATAATTTTCATCCTGTCGGAGACAAATGTCAAAACCTATACATGTGATGTCTGATTTTGAAGTGTTGCTGGGAAACCATTACCTCCATGGACTGGTCACGTTAGCAACAAGAGTGTCCATTAGTGCTTCTGACTGAGGACCTTGTACAAAGCCTGCTGTAATTAGTTAAGACCTGCACTGACAAGCCTTGAATCACAGCTGAAGGTCTTCTGTTGTGCAGTGATTCTGTTATACTTAATAGTCTAACCTCAGTCTGAAAAGAAGGCTCTCACACAAAGTCTCACCTGGGAGGAACTGAGTACGAGTAACTTTTAAAATCTGTGAGTACTCTTAGAAAGCTCATACAGATGTGGATCATCCAGTTCAATCCAGTAAAGTTAAAGCAAAATAAGATTGAAAACAAAACACTTGTAACTGAAATATATATTCAATTATGTGATAATAATCTGTGAAGATGAGATTTAAGAAGTATTCTAAGAAGTTAATATAAAGCTATTGTCTTCAGGATTTTACTAGATCTAGGCACTGAAAATACCAGAAACAAACAAACAAAAAAAGAACTGGTAAATCTTGTGCAATTATGTTTTCCTTGCAGGACTAATACTCAGTTTAGCATTTACATTATGCATGATAAATTGTATTCCTTTTGTCCTTCATCCCTTTCTTCCTCTTCCCATGATTTCTTTTTGTGTTGTTCATATTAGAAAACCTTATTTATTTCATTCTTTCTAACTATGTTTACAGGTTTCTGGAAAGCCACATGCCCGCCATCCTGTGCCAGTCCTCTTTTAGTTTTTGTTAACTCAAAGAGTGGAGACAATCAGGGAGTAAAGTTTCTTCGTCGATTCAAACAGTCGTTAAATCCAGCTCAGGTCTTCGATTTAATGAATGGAGGACCTCACTTAGGGTAATGACCTTGGAAATCTTGAGCAAGCCTTTCCACAAGGGAATTTAGTGCAAAGCATAGTGCTGTGTTCCCCTTGTTTTATAGTGTTATATCCCCTTGTTGCTGTAATTCTATCACCAATATCTACTCTGACTTCCTAATTAAAATCTAAGAGACAACAGAATTTCAGTATAAAATCTGGTGGGTGAAGGGATTGTAGGATAACATTTTACTCCTAGAAAAGCTCAAAAGTACAAAACCAAAACCTCTTGGCTAGCTTTGACTTCTGTTAACTGGTAAGGCTCAAAATTGTTACAAATGTTCAGATGTTTTCCTGAATCACAAGACCTTTGATTTTGCCTTTATGCACAGTTGCCCAGATGGTTTTCTTCCATTTCACATGCATAATTCACGTATTCCACTGACCTTTTTGTGCATAGCTATGGAATAAAACTATTGTCTAAATATGCTCTGTATCTTTTAAAATTCTGAACACAAATGTCAGCAGGGAGATCTACAATGGGTAATGGACAAGTACATGAAACACTTCTCATCTGGGAAGTACATCCAAAATATGATTTAGGCAAGATATGCAAATGGTCAGGAAAATGACCATCCCACAGAATTTGGAGCAAGAATATGATTAAAACCACCAAGTATTTCTCCCCAAAATCTAAGTGTTGATTGTTGGAAGGATAAGAATGAAATTTGCATAGTGATGGCCACAACCCAAGCATCTTTGCACATTCATGAAGATTAAATTTGTGCCCATTTTTCTGTTGCCTAACTTAATTCCACTCAGATATGGTAATGTGGTTAAATGGCCTGATAGTATCAGTTATAGCAACTGGAAGCACTAATTTTGGTACTCTTAAAGATGCAGAATTGTACTTAATGATAAAAACTAGATGTAGCAAATCCACAAAAATTCCGTTCAAACAGTGCACAAAAAATACAGATATAATTGAATACAGCTGTGGATTGTAATAATTAGTACTGTGTTGTGGACATGTCATATTAACTCTTTGAGTTGTAATTTTCTTTTCATTATAACCCTGATAATCTGAGCTAAATCTAAGTCAATTTTAGCTAGCATTTTGTACATTTAATTATAATGATATGTTTGTCTTAATTGATGAGACAGTCTTTGAAAGGAGACAGTCTGAAAAATATGTTTGCGAGTTCTTGTCCTTCATATAGTTCTACCATGGCTGAGGAGGCTCACTTTGATTTTGCACAGTAATTGCAGTTCATGTTGGTTGCTTTTAAGTTCTTCTCCCAAACAGTTTCCAAGGAGAGGTCCTTAGCAGTTATTCCATCAGCTTGCACTGATATCTTCTTTTTTTTCTAGTTGATCTAAAAAGCAGAGGTGCATTCTGTGAGACAGTGTATTTCTAGGGCTTTTCTCCTTTTTCTCAGGATAGGACAAACTGCTGTGGTATCAACATTTTTTCCCCTTAAATATCTGCTTGTTTTGTTCTGAATAGGTACATGCCCATCGTATTCAAGTGACATTATTTTCTCTAGAAAAAATACAAATGCTTCAAAAATTTGTGATCTTGATTTGTTGCTTTTTAGAAATGGTTCAGAAATTATATATATTCTGGAAAATAACATGCATTTAAAATAAATATCTTTGTTGTTAATATTTTAAATTTTATACTTTCCACCTTTTTTTTTTTTTTTTTTTTTTTTTTTTTTTTTTTTTTTAGTTTAATTCCCTGTTGATTTTACCTCTTGGCTGTTTCTTCACATCTCATTCCCGTTTCCTCTGTGTCTCACCTCTCTGCATTTCCTCTCTTGTAATCCTTTTCTGTTCTGTCCAAGTGTTGTATCCTGGAGGTGTTAAAAGTCAGAGAACAGGAGGAAGAGCCATAGGAAGTGAAAGCAGCATATGGCTTTAAGGATATAATATGAAATACCTGTATTATTTGTCTTATGTTGTTGTGATCTCCTTATGTTTAAGAATTGCCCTCAATGGTCCTTACATTTAGTTAGCCTCATGTTGACAAAAGCCCACTCATATTGTGGAGCACATCCTGTCATTGTGTCATCTCTTCTCATGAAAACTCCCCAGTGGTGCATTATGCTTCTGTCTGAAGTGAGAAGCATGGAACAGTTGCAATTTTATCACTTAAATTTATTTTTTTATAAAAAACATTAATAAAATCAATAAAATCAGACTTATAAAATCCTGAAAACAATATCAAGGGAATTTTTTTAAGAATAACTTGGCATGTTATTTATCAGAAATGTCAGTATAAGTGGAATATACAGCGACAGATGGGCTGCAGATAGGTTAATTAAGTAGATGGTTGTATCCCCATACCCCAGAACAATAAAAGGATCATAAAGATGCTGTGCACAGTATTTTCTTGTAACAATTGTTAATAAATGTCACTGCTGTCTTGCTAATGGCTGTAACTAGCTCTGCATTTTCTCTGCAGTTTGCGGTTATTTCAGAAGTTTGACAACTTCAGGATTCTTGTGTGTGGTGGCGATGGAAGCGTGGGTTGGGTCTTGTCAGAAATTGATAAGCTCAGCTTGCACAAGCAGGCAAGTGTGCATATTTACTCTCCTTGCCTAGACTGACTAGGCTTAATTTTGTGTGCTTACCTTCTCCTTGACTTGAATCTTTGTTGTATCTCTCTGTAGGGGGCTACTCAGTAGTTACTGTTCAATGAAAGTTTTCACTGTTACTAACAAGGCGAGTTGTATTGAAATAGCACAATTTGACTTACAGGCTTTGGACTCCAGCTATGAAATTAACATTTGTTGATTGAAATAACAGGCATTTGTAACCACTTGTATTTTCTTCCTAGTTTTCAGTAGTAGATCTGTTCCTGTGTTGTGTTTCAGTGTCAGTTAGGAGTGCTGCCCCTTGGTACTGGAAACGACCTTGCTCGAGTCCTTGGTTGGGGAGGATCCTGTGATGATGATACACAACTTCCTCAGATTTTAGAAAAACTAGAACGAGCCAGCACGAAAATGCTAGACAGGTAAACCTAAATGTGCAAAAGATATGTGACTTACCATGAGATTGAAACAGTATTTATTTGGGTTTCTGATGGCCTAAAATCCGTCTTGGGGACTTGGTGTTCAGTGGGTTTGTTTTCTGAGTGCAGGTCTTAATCATGAAGGAAGCTGCAGTCGTAATGGCAACAACTCTTTAGCCTGCTTTTTAAACTAAAGAGAAGGATGAGTGGTTGATGGAACTGGGAAGCATGCTGTCCAAACATGTTCAAAAGTTGATAGTTTATTGCATGGCTGAAGGAGCTGCATAACTGCCTGATACAAGAAGTTGTGAGCATTAAGAAATTGCTTTGAGCAATTGGTTTGAGCAATTTTATGGACTCCATGCATGCTTATTAAACACCATTAATTGTAGCATCTTTATTTAGAAAACACCTGAGCTCTCTCTCCTTGGATGTGGGGAAAACTCTCCTTGTGTGCATTCAGCCTTCCCTGAGGCATCAGCTGTTGACAAGATGCTGGGTTAATTGGATCCATAACTAATATTTCTGTTTGAGGCATTTTCTTAGTCAAAAAATGAGATCTTCCCATTCCTTGTTTTGTGTAATTTTCATCCATAAAGGAAAGCAGCAATCCTCATTTAAAACAAAAGTCAGAGATAATGATGGTCATGTTGTTCCAATGGAAGTCTTGCATTGTTTTTGAGCAGAGTATTTCTTATGCTATTCCTTTCTCTCACAAGTGTTTCTTTTCTAGTTACAAACACTTTCTCTAGTTCTCTAGAGTTTTTTCTCTAGTTATAAACACTTGAATGTCATCATAAAGGATTTTATTTTAGGTTATTTTTACAAAATGGAGAAAAAAGCCTTTTTTATTTTAGGCTTTTCTGCAGACTACTTGATTGTTTTACAGCAAAGTATGTAGAGAAATGCACGTTACTGATCCTCAGATTCTGAAAAATTTGTAGATTAAATCATGTTTCCTGGTTTTGGTAGTGAAAAAATGCTCTGTTTCATTTTTTGGTCTAATTTCAGTAGACTTGCTCCCAAGGCCCTTCTGCAATGATTACTTGTTCTTTTCAGCAGGCTTTGAAGGATATTGTTGCTATTAGTGGTTTCATATTATCTATGCTGTCAAGTGCTGTCCTGTATCAGAGAAAAAAAAAATATATATGTCAAGGAAGACACTTTATCATTTGCTTTGTTTTCATGCCTGCCTCCTCTAGTTGAAATGGAAAGCTAATGTCACCTTAAAGACTTTTCTTTCGGAAGATGTCTAGTTTCCTTTGACTTCTGCAGTATATTTGCACAAATTCTTTTATAATGTGAAATTTTTTTCCAGAAATTTTTTTTATTTCATATATTCAATGTCTCATGATTTTTTCACAAATGAGACTGATAACCAAATCACTAAAAAATAATCTGAGAAAGAAAACAAACTATTACCTTTAATCTCAATTATTTCACCCATATAGTTTACACCTACAAATTAAGCTGCATTTTTTTTATTTATGTAGCTATTTTGTGATGTGACAATGAATTTTCTTTTTGTTAGTATAGTAGAGAGAATGTAAAACTAATGTTCTGGAAACTTACATTTCTTTCAGGTGGAGTATAATGTCGTATGAACTGAAATTACCAGCAAAGCCGCCTATTCTTCCAGTAACTGGAGAAGAGTCAGAGGAGTGCCAGGTGCAGTTTTACTTTTGTTTTGTTGTTTTGTGTACTTAACTCAGAGCTTCTGGGATGACAATAACCATAACTGAGGCATTTGTGTGTAAAATAGATGTTTTGTGATCTGCTAAGTGAACTGAATTAAGGCCTGTTCTTGCTGTGTATCTGAAATAAGTAAGGTTTCCAGTTCTATGTTATTTGCCTAGAAAGAATAAAGGTAAGGAGTGTCCAGCAAAGCTGTCTGAAAAATTTCTTCCTGAATATATATATATGTATATATTAATATGTATTAGAAAGTGTATTTATATAACATGTTAGATAAGAATATAATTTAGTGTCATATTATTATGTATTATAATAATACTACATATTTTGGACAATTCTTATATATGAGTATATATTATATATAATTTTGTATCTAATAGTATAATTTAGTGCTATGTTACTGTATAATAATATATATACTATGATAATAAACATAAATATTTAAAGTACATTTTCTTAATATATAAAAGCAAATTGCTGCTATGTTGAGTTTGGATTAAGCATTGGAAAAAAGCCCCCAGCATTTTGAAGGCAAGGGTTGTATTCCTAAAGAAGAGAGAAACTTTTTGCAGCTTGTGTTTGATCAGGTGATATAACCTAACTTTCTCTTTGTTCTTTGAGAGAGCTCAAAATCCTAAGCATCATCAAAGAAAAGCTTAGTTTGTCTTCCAGACTAGATTTGTGCTTGTACTAGCTGATGAGCTTTCAATTTTGAGAGAGGGAGATGCTTTAATCAAATTAATTGGCATGAAAAGTCTGACTGAAAATGAGAAAATAATATATTCCCAAGAAAGTTAATGCATATCAAGCTCAAAAGTACTTGAGAAGCCATAATTAATCAGCAGTCTCTTGAACAATTTAATAATTCAGGCACTTTTAATTGGCAAGGAGGTTATAACCTTTGATGGATTGCTGGATACAGAGATGCAAAAAGGCTGGGATTTAAAGGGGGGTGCTTTGCACACAGCTCTGCTTCTGGTGTCAGCAATGCAGATCAAGGCTTTATCGCCTCTAATTTTTCAAGACAGTTAAAATTTTTCAAGTGTGTCTTCATCATCATTTTGTTCTAGTTATTTCTGGGTTTGAATTTTTTTTTAGCCCCTTCTGCTTGCTCATATAAAACTTTTTCAGAAAGTGTATTCTGTAGGCTGAATTACCTGTCATTACTGGAGTTGGACCATTTTGCTTTTGAGTGCTCTGCTCAATCTCTATTTTAATGGGTTTTTTTTCATTGTTTACTGAGTTAGGATATTTCAGGAAAAAATAATAATTGACCTTACTGTAGGTGTTGGATTATATCAAATTCTGAAAAGCAAAGAGAAGTACATATTTGATACTTTTTTTTTTCCCTTCCTTGCTCCAGCAGTTTCAGGAGACTAATTCCACTTGGTTTCCAGAAATCTTGTGCTGATGTTTGAAAAACAGTAGTTCATTCTTACAGATCAGATGTTTATGTTTTGTTTTCTCTTTTGAAATGAAAACTGATTTAATGTCAGAGTCCTATAATGAAGGCTGGGTTTTAGGAGAAAAAACTGGAGTGGTATATCTGCCTGCTCAAAGTCAAAGACAAAAGCATGCTAAGAGATTTTAATGGATTCTTAAGGGGAGCTGTCAAAACTGCACTAATTTTTATCTTTAGATTTGGAATTTTATTAGAATTTTCTTTTAAAATTGAGCTCTGGATCTAGAGCCTTTTTGAGATGCAATTTGAGGATGCAATTTTGATTCAGTCCAAATATTTTCCAGAGAATTTTGTAATTTCTAATTTTTAATGTTCTTCTAAAGACTAAGCCCTAAATGATTTGCTCCTTGAGGATCAGTTGTGATAACATTATACACGTTTGGCAACCTTTGTCAGTTGTGGTTCTTGGGAAGTAAGAGCCCACCTGACAGTAAAGTGAAAATTCCAGATTATAACTGCAAACTTTAGATTTTTTCTTATTGAGCAATTTGTTTGAAGAAAGCTTTAATTAGATTATAATAATGTAGGCTGTTATAAATCTGCCTCACAGACTGGTTTTAGCATGGAAATAATTTACTGTTTTCTCTACAGGAGGAGATCTTGTGGATCAAGTTCTCAGATGCAGTCTAACTTTGAGTATTAAAAATCTGGTACATAAAATACAGTATGCAGGTAGAATCTGCATTTCCAACCACTTGGCCTTGTATTAGATCTGAAATGGAAATCTTGCTATTTTTGAGATGTTTAAACTCACTACTTGGTGTTAAACTCCTGGAATGTGTGGAAATTGAAGTCTTCTTTTCTCTCTAATTTCAGATATCTGCTTATGAGGATTCAGTTGCTGCTCATCTTGCAAAAATTCTCAATTCTGATCAGCATTCAGTTGTCATATCATCTGCCAAGTGAGTCAATCAGTTTTATGTACTATGTGGGAGATAAATTCCCTGTGTAACATCATCACCATAATAGCATTCTGTCTAAGCCTGATTTTCTTATGGAAGGCCAACTGGCTTGGCTTAATATATCTTGATTTATATCTTTTAGAGTGGATGTTCTTTTCTGCAAAATTTTTAGATAGTACACTTGTAATGGATGGCTTAATACTAAATTTTAAAAATAATCACATAATATCAATATAAGATGATTTTAAATCATTCCAAATCAGTGCACAGCTTAAATATGAAACTTACTGTTACTAATGGAAAGATGTGATCTATTTCACATTGCATTTCTTCTGGTTATTTTCTGTAATGCATATGTTTGGAGGACAATTTCATCAGTGTGAAGCAGAACTTCAACTTAGCTAGCTTTTTTGTAGCCCTGTCTATATCAGTTCAATCAATAGTGATCTAAGACAGTAATGTGATTTTTTCCCCAAACTGAAACATTTTGAGATGAGAGAAATTTGGCAAATCATGGACATCATCTGAAATCAGAACTGTTCTGTGTATACCTTCTCTAGGAAAAAACATCCTATGTTTTGCAATATGCAAAAGACCAGTCATAGAATCTTTAAAAATACATCTGAATATCATTACATCTTTTTTTTTTCTCCTAAAAGCAAGTTAACAAAATTTCATTTTTAAACTATACATAGCACATGTAGAAGCTTAAACTGCAGGATATTATTAACTCCAGATTCTAAATTGGTTCTGTACCTTGTTAAATCTGTTTAATTTCTGTCAGAAAAATGTCAACCAAATGAACAGTACTAAGCAATTATCCTCACCTCATTAGTAAGTTTGCTGTCTGCCTGCAGTGCAGGTAACAAGAACCAAGACTTTTTCTGATTTACACAGTGAAAATTCATTGCAGCCCCTGTAGTTTGCACAGTTGTGCTTCAGGGTTGGTTCGAAAGCACGAGCTGTGCAATGGGGGGTGTGTGGCCATATGCTTCCATCTGAGGAGTGCTCCATTAAAGTCAGTAGATTTTCTCCATGGTTTTTAAGCTCCAACTTTGCATGGGAATTTGCATGTTGAAGGTACCAAAGTGAGTACAAGTTTGCTAAGCCCTCTCGTAGGGAAGGTGTACAAGCAAGTACAAAATCAGTCATATTTATTTCAGATAAGAGGCTGAGATACAATGTATGCCAAGACTTAAGTGAAAGGGTTTTTGTTTTAAAGCTTATCACTTCAGTTTTGGAAGCTATGGAAAAGAGTGTCATCCAATTTGCAAGTATGATCACGGAGTTCAGTTTCCAATAAGAATGATTTATAGCAGTGTACCTATAAATAAATTGCCATAAGACTTTAATATTCAAACCATATCTATTTAATTTCATTTGATTTCTTCCTTCTCCTTTTTTTGAAGAATATTATGTGAAACTGTAAAGGACTTTGTTGCCAAAATAGGGAAGACTTACGAAAAACCAATGGAAAATGCAGAGGAAGCTGATGCCATGGCCGTTAAAGTAAGACTATGACTATGTTCAGGTTTAAAGTTTTTGGGTTCTTAAAGTTTATAGCTCGTGGATGTTTTATCTTCCCATTGCTATAGAAAGCCCAGCTTGGCTTTCACTTCAACCAGTGATTTCAAAATTCTTCTTATTGCATAGACTTAATTATTTCCAAACCATCTTTAAACTCTGAAATCTCTTTAAACTCTTTATACTTTCTTTCTTAATAAAGGATAAAGTTCATGGTAGCATACACATAGATAAAAGGGGGTTTTTTTGCATTAGTTATACTTCTATGGATTAAGCTAGCTACAGGAAAACAATGGGATAATGAAGAGTATGCTGCAAGAATGAAGGGGAGACAGACCACAATGTTAAAAATAGTGGTTTAGGCTGCAAAATATAGCGATCATGTTGCAAAAGCATTGGGAAAGAAAACAACAGAAGGATTTGGTATGAGACAGAAAATTTACATGAGCTGAAAAGAAAAGAAGAAAACAAAATCCCTGACAATCCCAGAGTCAGAAAATGTACTTGCTAAGTGGCAATTTGTGGTTCACGTTTCTATCCGGTGCACATTTTAGAAAATCAGTTTTTCTTTTTAACTGTTCCAAGGCCAGAGAGTGTTTTCTTTCTCTTAGGCACAGAAAATCCCTTCTTTTCCTGTGCCCCTAAAGAGAACAATTTCTTAGTACTGGGAGAAGCATTTGACAGCATCTGATTCTGTCTTGAGCTGCTTGCTCTGTGACAACTCACTTGCTTAAGTATACAGCTGTATTGCAAAAACAAGCACATGTGTCTCAGTCTAACAGCTGGGCATGTCTGCATAGATACCTCTCAAAATTGGGGTACTGAACACCCAGCTCTGTGCAAATCTCTGATAAAGGTGGTTTTCTGTGCTACAAATCACTGGAAGAGGGGTAGGATGTAATCAGTACCCTAGTTATGGGGCAGGCTGAGTTTAGCATGGAGTGTTACTTGAATCTGAGTGTAGGGAATTGTGTTATAATTGCTCTAATCTGGTTGAATGTCACAGGGTCTGCAAAAAGCCCATGCAGACCTAGTCATAATCTGATATTCCGAAATGTTGAATCTCAGTTTGGATTTTACAGGAGGAATTACATAGACACTAAAGACACCTACAGTTTCAAATATAATCTGGTACTGTATTTCCTGAAAATATTCACATGTTCACTGTTGCATTTTTTTTCTTTTGTGTGTGTGTGTGTATGTCTTTTCCACTTTGTCTTAGTGCTCAGAGTTAAATGAGAAGCTGGATTTATTGCTCCAGGCTCTTCACTCAGAATCCCAGGCTGCTCCCATTCTCCCAGGCATTGCTCCCCCCATTGTAGAAGAAGAACCAGAGGAGTTTTCAAGTGAAGAATCCTTGTCTGAAAGTAAAGAGCAATTATCAGAGTGTGTCTCAAAGTCTTCCCAGAAACTCTTCAAACCAAGGGAACAGTTAATGCTCCGAGCAAACAGCTTGAAGAAGGCTGTGAGGCAGATCATTGAACAAGCAGAAAAAGGTGCACATCAGCAACATTTTGATCTGGACTGGCAGAATAGGATAGCATAATGATGTTTATTTGTTTGTATGTTTGTTTGTTTAACTGGAATAAGTTTTCATTATAAAATTTGATATCTATATTCTTACATAGATAAAATTATGTGCTTATTATAAGCTGCAGGGAAAAGAAATGCAGCTTGTTTGAATGTTGATAACTCTGCAGGTGTGAGTACTTATGTATGTATGTGTGTGCACATATAAAAGTGCATTTCTTTTAACTATTAGCCTCCACAAAATGAAAATTTCTCACAGCAAATCTTTATCAACTGGTAAAGAATTTACTGCCTCTTTCACTGAATTGACAAGAGAACTCTTGTGTTAATATTTTTAAACTAAAAGCTACAAATAAAAGTGCTAGTTCTAATGGATGCAGTTTTTCTTTAGAATCCTTGAAATTGTGTTTTCTCTTAATAAACAGTTGTGGATGAGCAGAATGCTCATACTGAAGAACAAGTGAACCAGTCTCCAGTAGAATACAGCAAAGAATTGGATGAATCCAAAGAAGAGGAAAAAGAGGAAGATACAAAGGAACTTGAGTCTCCATCAAGTGAGTAAATTAGGAATAAAATAGAAATATTCCATCTCCTTACAGTTGTATTTGGACCATAATTGGTTTCATAATTAAAAATACTAGCATCCTGTTTGACTGGAAACTACTCACAAATTCTAATAGATTTGGATAAATAAAAGTTAAGGGGAAAATGAGGGAAATAATAGAGGAAAAGTCTTTTGGAATGTATTTACAAAGCTGAGAAGGCACTTGTTGGGGAGAGAGGTGCCTGAATTTAATCCAGTGTTTACACTCATCTTTCTACATGAACCTAAGCAAAGACTAGAGCCTAGGTGATCGTGGCAATAGTGTGTCTCAGTTGTAGACTGAGATTCTCAAGCTACATAGTAATTTTAGGAAGCTTCTTCTTAGCAGTGGAGATTTCAGTCTTTCCCATATTATCAAAATGGACAGTGATGCACTGCAGATGAGGTCACAAAAATGATCTGTGGGTCATAGAGAAACATTGGTAGCTGGTAGGCAACAAAGCCCATCCTCTAGATACTTGGTGAGCAACTTCTTGGGGCAAAATGAGGAAAGTATTTTGGGATTTGCATCTCCCTTTGTTTAAACCAACCCACAGTAAAATCCTCAAAAGTTGTCCTCACAAGGCTCTGCTCTGAAGCTGGTGCCTGTGTCTGTAGCTCCTACTTTGGAAATAAGACATAGGGCTTCTGTTGACCCAGGATCTCACATTTTCTCCAGAAACATCAGGATTTCTCCAGTGATTGTCTCTTTACTGGTCCCTTTTATTCTCTCTTGGTTATAGGAATCACTGCATGTTGGTTGTCCCTTTTCAGTAGTAGCTCATAGAGGATGCTGGCCCTATGGAAGAGCCAGTCCTACTGCCATAACTGTATAATAAAGATATACAGGTCTAGAAATTCATTGGACTGCTTGTTTCTTGATGGTTTCATTTCTGCATCTAACGGGGAGCTGTATTATTCTTATGTGTGTGGAATAGAGTGCATATTAATGCTGTCACTGGATGATAGATGTTTAGGGACAAAGCATGAAACATGAATTCAATTATCTGCACTGAAACATCAGTTTTATTCATTAGGGCTCTGTTGTTTTTATCAGAGCATTCACAGCAAAAGTTTATCTTTATTGCAGTTATTGCCATGAGTCTCATCTGTCAAATAAAGAGCAGCTGCTCTGCTGATTTTCCTATTTAATACAACTGCCTTGTTCACAAGTACAGGAAGAACAGACTGTGTGAACAGTGTTGTCAATTTTTCAGTAGTATTATGAAAAATGAATGTTAATTTTGTTCTGAGTATTATATTTTACCCTCTGAGGATCTTTCTGGTCAGTTGATGAAGATAATGTTTTTCCATATATTAATACCTTCATCTAAATATTTAATGACTCTTGTTAGATATCACTTGCTGGTTTTATTCCTTTTTATTTTTTTACATTACTACAGTGTTTTGTCAGGCATAGATACAAATCAATGTGTTGTATTGCTATCATGCAATGTTGTAGCATTTTGTCATGACTGCTATGGCTGTTATGCAGGTGTTAAAGTCACAAGGAGCTGTTAGTCCACTTGGTCAGTCCTTTCATATAAAATAGTCCAGAAAACTTCACCCACTTTTCTTGGTCCTGTGTATAATAATTTCTGTTTGACTTCAGCGAGTCATCCACAAAGGTGTGTAATCTGACTACTGGGATACAAGAAAGAGAAGAATTTTCCATTCTATTTACAGTTCTATGTTAGATTATCATCACTTAAACAAACCTTATGAATGTGCAAATCCTGGCCTGAAGTGATTTGAACACAATATCTAAACCCTTGTTCTAGTTACTCCTATTGTCTCTAGATTTTTCCACTCAAATTTTTCTTTTCATTAGTATCTTCATACAGTACCCTCACATTACTCTCAGGCTAAGCTATGATTGACATGACCTGATTTGTCCCACTCCTGCCACGGAAAAGGATGTTCTATCCTTTCCACCACATTCCTGCTGTTGTCTTGTTGCTAGTCCTACTAATTCTAATTTTGCTGGATTAGTTTTCATGTTTTGAGAGGAAAAATCAGATTATCTTGAAACAATTACATTTTTTTGTTCTGAGCTTCTTCAGATGGTCAAGTTTGAAGTTGTCCTAAGCTGAAGTAGTTTTAAGATGTGAGATAATTTGGAGCAGAGATAGCCAAGAAGTGTCTGTCTGTGACCATCTGTTGTGTGACAGTTTTCTACTTGCACATGGAAATGCTATAACAAAGCATTTGGTAATGCCCAAACTTTCTTTCCTTGGGGCACTGGTTTCTGGCTACGTCTGATGGGGCTGAGTTGCACAAAGATTAGCTTCCCCAGGCTGAAACAGCCACTGGCATTCTCTCTCAGGCTGCTTGCAACAAGTTCTGCCAGGAAAGTAAATTACAGCACCCGAGCTCAGCCCTCTGCAAAGCCAATCCTTCTTCATCTCCTCCAGAGGAAGGATAACTGGCCTCACTGAGCTACCAGTTACTCTTTGTGAATATCTTCTCTTTCCTCTTGATTTTCTTCCCTTTCCTTTTCCTGAGCCTTTGTCAATAACAGTTACATCAGCTACCAAACATTGATGTCTGTCAAGGTTTCACTGATCCATCTTCTGGAGAATTTAAATAAATAAGTGAATTATTTGGGAAATTGCTGGTTTGTTTGTTTTTTGGGTTTTTCTGTGAAAAAAGATGATGGAAAATGGATGCCCCTCCACAATTTCTAAATGCAGAAGAAAAAGGTG
The DNA here is from genome assembly GCA_013398075.1 of Notiomystis cincta. NCBI lineage: Eukaryota > Metazoa > Chordata > Aves > Passeriformes > Notiomystidae > Notiomystis > Notiomystis cincta. The sequence goes on along the minus strand of VZRX01015669.1, from coordinate 5,447 downwards.
ACCATGGCTTTTTTCCTTCACAGTTTTCAGTTTGGCTGTAAATAAAGATGTCGGTTTTCTCTGATGTTTTCAGAAATCTGATACAGACATGGGGCCCATTTTAGCTACTTGCAGAAAATAGTATAGATGTTGATGGGATAGGTATTCTAACCTACAGGCCATGGAACTGTCTATATTAAAATTGTTATAAATGGTAATATAGTATATAATATATCTATATTTATAAGTAAACATAGATGAAATTTAAGTTGTTTTATTATTTCAGCAATATATTTATCAGAAGCTTACTGCAGCATTAAATACTATTGCACTTTAAGGTGGATATAGGGCATTTTATGAACATATTTACATTTAATACATATAATACTTTTGCTGGTAGCTTGAAGTGTAAGTTGGGAACTCTTCATATTGAGTGCCATGCACACTTGCTCATTTTAATTTGTGTTTGCCACTTGATCTATTTCTGAGTTTTCTTACCATATCTAGAAGAAAAACTGTGGTGTGAGGGGAAAGGACTTTTGTCATGGAGTGGTAATGGATTAAACTAATGCTTTTGATATATTTTCAAGGCTGTGAAAACTATGTATTGGTAAAGTCATAATAGGTCTAATTAGTGTTCTTACTTCTGTTTTTTCTGCACAGCTAAAACTGCACCAAGATCTCCTGACAGACGTACAAGCCGAGGTATCCATTCTCAGACAGGTTCTTTCTCTGCTCCAGCTTTGGCAGCAAGCAAGGAAAACCTCCCAGTACTTAACACGAGGATTATCTGCCCAGGTAATTATGATTTCGAAATCTGCTGTTCCTACCCTACTTTAATATTGTCTTCCAGTCTCCTGCTCACTGTCAAATAATGACTTTTACTTCATGCCCTGAATTTGTTCATACAAATTCACAACATACACATCTATGTTTTGTATTATATAGGAGGAAATGCATAATATTGTAGAAGATTTCTGATCATTTGGTACAACACCAGAAGTAATTGTATTTGATTCTGGAGGGTGAAAAGTAAAATTCAGGACCATAGAATTTTTGAGTGGTTTGGGTTGGAAGGGACCTCTGAAGATCATCTAGTACAGCCCTCTGTTATGGGCATTGACATCTTTCACTAGATCAGGTTGCTCAAAAAAGCATTCAGCCTGACCTTGGACACTTCCAGTGGTGGGGCTTGTACAGCTTCTCTGAGCAACCTCTTCTCATGTCTCACAACCCTCATCAAAAACATTTTCCCCCTTTTGTCTCATTTAAACCTACCCTAATTGAGGTTAAAACCACTGCCCTTTCTCCTGTCACTGCAGGCCTTGGTGAAAAGTGTCTCAGTCTTTGTTATAAACCCACTCTGTATTTTGAAAGGGCACAAAAAATTCTCCCTGGAGCCTTCCCCTCTCTGGGCTGAACAAACCCAGCTCTGTCAGCCTATCCTCTCAGGACAGGTGCTCCAGACCTCTGATCATCTTTATGGCCCTTCTCTGGACTCGTTCCAACAGCTCCATGTCCTTCTTATGCTGGGGCCCCCAGAGCTGATGCAGCACTGCAGGTGGGGTCTTACCAGAGCAGAGGGGCAGAATCCTCTCCCTCACCCTGCTGGCCACACTGCTTTGGATGCAGCCCAGGACACGGTTGGCTTTTTAGGCCACAAGCTCACATTGCCAGGCCACATCCCATTTTTCACCCACAGATACCCCCAAATCCTTCTGTCATTTATCCTGATCAATGGATAGGAGCTGTCTGTGGATATCTCTCTGGAAGTGGGTAACTGAAACCACAAAAAGCTATTCTGCAAAACAGTTGGAAAAAAATCTGTTCTTACCCAAATGCAATTGAGAGATGAAAAAATATCTGTTCTGCTCCAAATGCAATTAATACTAGAGAGCACTAGTAAAACTCTGTTTTAATTAACTTTAATAGTATAGCTAAAACACGATGTTTAGCCGAGCTTACATTTTTTCCTTAGGCAAATTTAAGTGAAAGCTTTTAGTACTCTGCTTTGTTTATGTGCATTACAGAGTATTTTGCAGAGTGAAATTGATGTTAGTCAAAGCAGGCATGTTGAGGCCATGATCTTTCCACAAATTAGGTTAAACTACAGCTCTGCCAGTTGTAAAAATGCAGAATAAAGAATATTCCCTATGAATACTACCAAAGGATAGGATAAAAGAAAAGTCATGGACAGTTAGGAGATGAAGATTAAACTGAATGAAAAGCTCTAACAGTCTTTTTGGATGTTAGGTCACCCATTTGGTTACTTTACTAGCCAGTGAATGTTGGCCTGAAACCCTAAATTTTCTTTGTTTCTTTTCTTTCTTAATGGTGGTACCCAAAGAGAGCCACCACAATGCAGCATTTATGCTTAAGGGAGCCTGAAAAGATAACCAATATAGGTAAAAATTGAGAATCACAGAATTCCTGTACAGGTTTAATGAATTTTGTTTCCCAGTATGTGGCTTATATGTTTGTCTATTTATCAAATACAAATTGGTTTTTTATTATTTTCTTTCTGGTTTGTTTTGTTTTGTTTTTTCCTTTTTTATCAGGTTTAAGGGCTGGTCTAGCTGCTTCCATTGCAGGAAGTTCAATTATTAGCAAAATGTTGCTAGCAAACATCGATCCATTTGGTGCTACGCCGTTTATTGACCCGGATCCAGATTCCTTGTAAGAAATATTTTCTTTTCCAAATCTACTGTTTTGCTTTACGTTGCTTTCCTTAAGGGCATCTTTCTTACATTTTTGTAGTCTCTTTTTTTTTTTTGCATTATGAAGTTCTTGTTTGCTATCATTTGGCAATAGACCTCAATGTCTGAAAACAAGCTGGATTCTGTTGGTTTAGTTATGAGTAGTGCAAATTTTTGTGCATCAGCTGAAAATAATGGGAGACATTTGCTCATCCCTTGCTCACCTGGAGGAGGACAGTAGTCTTTCAGAGCTGGGTTTTTCAGCCCAAACCAGTTTACTCAGGAAGATTCAGAGGAAAGATCTCTTGAAATATCTTAGTTCATATTCTGTTCAGGTTCAATCACAGTCTTGGTCAAAGATGTTTGTGTGTCCAGGTTCTGTACGAGTGTACACCTAATTTTCTCTTTTCCTCTAACAGGGAGGGATATTCAGAAAAATGTGTCATGAACAACTACTTTGGAATTGGGTTAGATGCAAAAATTTCACTAGAATTTAATAACAAGCGAGAAGAGCACCCTGAAAAGTGCAGGTAATATAATTGTCACTAACAGAGCCAAGATGTTTCTGTTCTTTTCTTTTCTTTACCTCTTTGTATGAATTTCTTAGCTTTTTTCTTTTTCTATAAATACAAGACACAATAATGTGTGTATGTCAATATGTGAATCTTGTTTTGCCTACTTTCAGAAGTCGGACGAAAAACATGATGTGGTATGGAGTTCTTGGCACAAAAGAGCTACTGCAGAGAACTTACAAGAATTTAGAACAAAAAGTTCAGCTTGAGGTAAATTTTATTTATGGAGAGAGTTGTTTGCCCAATATGTAGTGAAAAATTAATGCTTATTTTTGAGAAGTGTTATCGTTCTTGTGTCAACTCAAGCTGAACTCAAAGGCAGTGTGTGAAGATGTGCTGTGTGAAAGCTGGTTCTCCAAGTCACGTTTTTGAGTAAAATGTCAGTACTTTAGGATCACAAAATACCCAGTATTATGTTTCTTGTAATTACTGGGTTGAAAAAAGATAATAAATTGTGTAGGTAGGATGTATTTCTTAATGTTCACTGTATCAAAAGACAACCCAGGTTTTAAGGGCAGCCACAGAAATGACCATAAAATATGGAGAAAAAAAGATATAAGGAGTCTTAATCCTTCATGTTCAATTTAGAGTATCTGACAGCTACACATATAGGAAGAGCATGTACATAGTAAAAAATGTCTGACAAAAGAGAGGAGATTTTGAATATGCATCACAAGAAGCCCAGCTACACCAGTAGAGACTTTATCTAGTAGTCACACAAATAAGCAAGATGTTATCACAGCAACAACAAATTCTATGTCTAAACACAGTTATTTTTTGGCTTTTAAGTTCTAACATAAAATCTAAGTTTTCCACATGGTACTGGGAACTTAAAGGAGATATAAATGATTCCCAAATTCCAGAAAAGACTATAGGATGGTTACTGTTATTTTCACCAAAAGAATATCTAAGATGGATTTTGACAGAGAACATATATCATTTCTCTTTTTATTTCATGCTAAGTATTTCATATGGAAGTTTATTTATATGAGGGTAACTTTTTAAGTTGAAAGAATAATTTTAGGCTACCAAAGTTCTTTCTCACCCTGAGATTTAGGAGGATTTTGTCTGCTAGCAGCAGATTGCTGTTAGCGAAGGATTGAGTCATTATCAAGGAATTATGCAGTAGTTAGCAAATATAATGACAAGAGAGAACGTTATGTATACTGCAGATAGAATTCTAATTTAAGGATCTCTTGAATTGGATTAAAATAAGATTCAATAATACTGGTGACCTTTCTATAATTATTCTTTTAATATTCCTGTAAGTGAGTCACCAAGTAAAAATTTCATATTTACTGTTGCCTTGCATAATATTAGATACATTATGCCTGCATATTCAGGCATTGGAGGCAGACTTCTACTATAATACAAATGTCTGTGCAGCATCTATTAATATCACACCATATTTTGGATACTGTCACATCTTGATTAAAATGTTACATTCTGTCTTGATGCTAAGATTAAATCACAAAAAGAGAGCACTAAGCACATTCTGGAAATAATTTGCATTTCTTTCTTCTCATAAAGATGCTACAGATTTTGTCCTTATTTCTTTAGATTTTTTTTTTTTTTTCATTTGTATAATTTTAAGATCCTTCTGTGGACTGGTAATGTGCAGTAATGTAGCAATCTTCATTAAAGGCATCTTGACCTGCAACTTCGTGGTCCATAAGTGACACCTGGGTCCAGCATTTCCAACCTTGTGTTTCTAACTTGCTTCAATTCCATGCCTGTGGCACTGCTGCAGGACTGCACTTTTGACTCCCAGTGGAATGGTTTGAGATCATTGGGCTCCCCTCTGCAGGCAGTTGCACTGCTGTCAGTCAAGAGTGATTTCACTGATGTCTGTAAATTTACTCTTGGCCAAAAGAGAGATTGATGTCATCCCATGATCGTGTTGAGCAGGACATGGAGTTGATTATGGGTTTTGAGAGATAAAGCAGTAAAAAAGGAGGACAGAAGGGTCAGACACGAGTGACCTCTTACCTGCAAAATCAACAACTGCCATCCACAGCCAGGGTGACACCTGTGCAGTCAGCCCTAGATTTGTCTTTGCACTTTTGGGAGGAGAGTGAAGTTATTTTTTTAGGAAGTCAACAATACATGCAAGCACTGACAGCTAACCACATGTTTGTGGCTATGCCAGAAATATTCTTGGATATTCTTGACACAACCACTCCTCCCCCCACCCCCCCCC
>VZRX01015667.1:0-32645 GCA_013398075.1 Notiomystis cincta | reverse complement strand
CTGTGCTGCAGGGCTGCTGCTGTTCTGCTGCCACAAGAAACGAGCTCAGTGTAAAAGCCTGGATCTCAAACTTACCAGAAGGTGTCAAAATCTGAGCCAGCCCAAGGATTGTGAGGACTGGCAGTGGGATGGGGCTGGGGATTTCCTGTCAGTAAGGGATATCCACATCCTTGTGCATGCCCAAACTTCCTGCACAGCCCTGTGAGGATGGCAGAAGGCACAGCCCACCTGGTCTGACACCAAACTGTGTTGGTAACCCCCAAGAAATTCCATTTTGCCGTATCTCCACAAGGTGCAAATTGGCAAAACTCTGCAGGAAGCAAGGGAAGTGAAATGACTAACTACAGCTAGGAATCTATCCAGTGAAAAAATGGGTCTTTTTTTTTTCTTACCTCTCTCTCCTTTGGGCTGGAAACAAAAGATAAGATTTGTTCTTTTCCAAGACAAATAAAAAGAAATGGAAAAAACCCATTGTGATAGTTACATCAGTAACAGGATTTTTTGTTTAAAATAACTAAGCAACCAGTGAAAGTTGTACAGAGTATTTACTTAGGCTTTGGAATTAGTGATGCAAAAGTGATAAAATATTTTAGTTTTTTTTCTCTGCTGCAAAAATAGCCTCTGGTGACTACTGTAAGTCTTTAGTGATTGTCACATTTTATTGGTTATATTTTTACTGAAGGCCCTGTTGCTTATTTGCTTAAGAATTAATGTGATTAATTATGCAAAATTATCTGTCATTTCCAGCTTCAGGCACAACATTTCTGCAAAGTAAATTCTCCTGTTGCTTTCCAGACCCAGCTTTTAAGCAACGATGGCCACAATCCACTTATGAAGAAGGTTTTTGATATTCATCTGGCTTTTCTCAAAAATGGGCAGTCAGAGGCAGCCCTTAAGCACGTGTTTGCCTCTCTGAGAGCGTTCATCAGCAAGGTATGAAATACATGACAAGAGCGTGGGAGAATTTGTAAGTATTGCAGAGAGGCCAGTATGGTTAAACTTCTGTTAAACTGATATTTTGGAGATATGTTTTAAAAAACAGCTTCACTGATTTAAGAAACAGCCCAGGTTAAGTTCTCTAGTTGTTTATTTGTTTGGTGTCAGGAAGCAAAAGAAGAAATCGTGAGGAATTCCCTCCCTTGCCTTGGTCACAGAGCTGATGCTTGAATCTTTGCCCCAAACTGCCAGTGCTGCTGCTTGAATAATGCATGCACTGACAGGCAGCTCCTCACCCACTGCCTGGGAGAGATGATAGTTCTTGCTGAACTTTGTTCTCTGCTCTCTGTGCCCTGGCATGCAGTGAGGCTGTTTAATGCCCCAAGCCCAGCAGTGACAAAGCCACAGCTGACCACAAAAGAGCAGTGACTGATGCTGTTGCTGACATTGCCCTTCATGCTTGTCAAAACCTGCCACTGCTCTTGAGGACATTTTTGAGACCTGATGTACCTGTGAACACCATTCCTCCCAAGCTGCACAGTTATAATAAATACAAGATTAATTAAAACATCTCAAATCTCTTGAGTGCAACACTTCATTAACAAGGAAAATCTGTGTGGCAGATTGCAGCCAGGCAGGGCACAGTATCTGAGTGGAAAGCAGCAAAGGAGCTTTGGCACTACCTGCTGAGCAAAGACTGATTAAAAGAAGAGACTGCTAAACTGTTTTTCAGGGGTGGAAAAAGTCTGTGCTTGTACATTTTGCTATAACCCCAGAGCAAAGCTAAGAGTTAGTATAAGTCCAGGGCTGGATTTTGGCTTGTGCTGAGCAAACACATGAGAAGCAGAAATGCAGAGGTCTTGCTGGCTCCCTCTCTGCTCCGGTCAGTCTGGTCTCCTACAAGGTGTTTTTCCATGGGGCTTCCTAAAGCCTGCTGGATTGGCAACTGGCAGGGGCAGGAATCACTCAGTTTTCTGCAGGGTTCAGTGCATGCTTATTGCTCTGCCTTTCTTTTGAGTTTTCTGCTTGCCTGTGATCTGCTTAGCCTTGAAATCCATCCTGCTGCAGGTCTGCACACACCCCACTCTCCTCCTTGCTAGCCAAAAGTGTGTTTTGCCAGAAATATTTGTTTTGTACCTGTAGGAAATAGCAGACATTCCTTGCCTTCCTGGCATATTTTCTGTGTTTTTTTTTAATGTGGAGGCATACCTGCACACCTGCTCAATTTGATCCCACTGTCAGCCTTCAAAGCCTGGTGCCCTTCAAGGGTTCCACACTTGCTTTCCAAAACACCAGTGACAGCAAGGAGGCTGCAGGCTTGGCTGCTGCAAGGATGGGCAGTGGTATTGTTGTCTTGGATTTATCCCAGTCTAAATCCATGCTGAATTTCACATCATAAGCCTTTAAAGATACAAATGAGTGATTTCAGCTTTCTCACACTTCCCCTATGACAGGACACCCATGGCTTCTGTAAAAGCAAGATATGAGTCCAGCAGATGGTATCTATAAGGAGGAAGTGTTTTCTTCTTTGTCAACTCCATAACCACACAAGTCCCAAACTTCCTTTTAAGTCCTTTCAAGGGTTCTTCTAAGGCCTAAAGTGGCTCTGGTGGCCGAGGCAGGTGGTCATTGCATTTCATGACAAGTCATGAAAAGGATGTCAAACTTTCCTGAAAGTTTGTTTTCAAATACTAGTTCTGCTCTAGTTTGTAATTTCAAGAAAAGCAAAAGTGAGTTCTATCTCTGTCACAGCTAGAATGGAAAATTTCTCATTTTTGTGGCCTTCTGTAGCTATAATTACAATGAAAAGAATCTGCCTCTTATTTGTGGTCACAGCAAATGGTTGCTGGAGGGAGAAAACTCCTGAGATGTGTTCTGCATCCCAAAATTTATCTTCTACATTAAATCCAGTTATTTGATAGGCAAAAGACTTGAAAAAAAATATTGCAAGAAAGGAAAGAACAAAAAAGCTTCTGTAATTGTTTGCATCTTTGGTTTTGGTTGCATGCATGTGTTATGGGAATTTGGGAAGAAAGCTGCCTCTGTTTTACTGGATGGTAAGAACCAATAAAAACTACATTGTTCTTGTTTCACACTCTAGATTTTCTTAAGAACTGAATCTGTCTTTTCAGAGCATCACTTACAGATAAATACATATATAAATACCTATATGCATGCTTAGGAAGGTCTGTAAATTACAGTTTGTAAAGGAAAACATGCATAGAAGAGGGGTCTGCATTAAAGACCAGCTCAGACATGTGTTCTGCCTGTCCCCATGGCTGTCCTGTCCTCACATCCCTTTGAGGCCTCTCTGGGAGCTGGTGCTGGGTTGACTCCTGCTCTGGCCCATTGTATTGGGGCTGGATCAGAGATGAGCTCCTCCAGTGTGCACAGACATCACCACAGGGGCTGTTTTGTGCTCTCCCAGACAGTGTTCTGAGGCAGCTGGAGAGCCACAGGCAGCACCTGGCCGGATCTCCAGCAGGCATAAACCGTGGATCTGCTTCCCTGAACCTGGCACCAGGAGCCATTGCATCTGCTTGGGCTTGGCCTCCAGAAAGGCACACGGGTTCCTGTGAAAAGGGCACAGGTTTTCCTCCAGAGCTGGTGTGGAGGGGAGTGCCTGGGGCTCCTCCCCAGCAGATTCCCAGGCAAGGGTTTTGTCCCTAGCAGTGGGTTGGGAGTGTCTGGAAAGCTCTGCAGGCAGGCAGTGTCCCTGCTGAGAGCAGGTGCCAGCCATCCCTGTGCTGTCTGTGCATGCCCCATCACTCAGCTGTGCCAGCTCTGGGCTAAGCCCAGGGCTGACCACGATCCCCTCTGGCTCTGGGGGAAGGGATTGCAGTGGGCAGCAGTTCCTTGGGAACTCCTTTCCCAAGTGCACACATAATCTTCATGGCCATGTTATTATGATGTTTGTTTGCCTCTTTCTTTCTCCCATTTTGTTTTCTGAAGATATTTTTTGGCCAAATGCAGTGAACAGAAAATATTTTGTGTCTTAATTCTGGTTTCTTGGTGTAATCCCAACATCCTGCTAACCACAGGTCCTAGGTCCCTGTTTTAAGACCCTGTCACCAGCACGCCATGGTGGTGGCCATGGCAGTACCTACAAGTTTTCCTGAACATATATCCTTAATGCAAGGAGTAGAGGGCCACAATAACAGCCCCTGACTAACAGTATTTACTGTCATCTCCCATGGGCAGAAGGTAGAGGGACAGATAAAAGTGGCTAATGAACCATGCCCCATGAGGACCATGGGGTCTCGAGCAAACTGAGCACAACTTTCCTCTGAGCAGGTAAAGCCACGGTTGCCCCGTTGCCTCCTTGTGCCGGCTGCAGCAGAAGGAGTAGAGCTCAGCCATTTGATGCCCAAACAGCCTCCAGCCCCTGGGGGTGCTGGCATCTCCCCTCCCCAGCAGGCTCCTGCAGTGGCTGCGTGCCAGCAAAAGCCCTTCCTTGTTCTGCTTCCCTGTGCTCGGCCTGCTGTGGCCAGGCTGGAAAGAAGCCGAGTGTGGTGTCGCCTTCCCTCCAGCCACCTCTGGTGACCACAGCCAGGCAGACACAGCCCGGCCTCCCTGGAGGCTGCTGCCCACTGAGGCAGGGCTCTGGGCAGGTGTCCCTTCCCTGGCAGGGCTGAGCTTGCCCTGACAGCCGTGCTCAAGGGTTTGGTGAGGGGACAGGCAGGCCACCAGGGTGCTGATGTTCCCCTTCTCCCTGCTGCAGGTCCCTGAGCTGTGACCAGGGGAGCTTGCACTGAGGCTTGGCTTGGTCCTTCTGCTCCCTGGGTGGCCCTGTCTGGGACAGGCAGAGCAGGTCACTCAATTTTAGGCTCTGAGGGACAAGCCAGTCTCTTGTTTGCATTCCTGAGGGCATGCAGGCATGATTTTAGATGTTTTTGAGTGATCATGTAGAAGTAGATGTGTGAGCATTGCGGGTCATGTTTCCCAGTGAGGTTGGATTCCTGGTTGGGCTCCAACAGATTTTCTGATGTTCCAGATAGCAGCTTGTGGTGGGAATGTCTGTGGGACCTCTCCTCTCTGCTCCACTGCTGGTGATTTATTGCTTTTGTACGAACATAATTCTGTCAGTCCAACTTGCTGAGAATTTGCCAATAAACCCAGATGTTGTCAGGGAAGGGGGGAGATGGACATAGGCAACCACATCCCCAAGAAGTGTGACAGCAAAGTTCCCATTGCCCTAGGAAATGTGGTTAAAAATAGGCCCCAATTTCAGGCTCAGAATTCTGGCAGAAGTTTTGCTGAGGCTGTCCAGGCTGGAGCTCAGTTGTTTGCCCTGTGCCCTTGCCTATCTGAATCCTATGCCATTTAGTGGTGTATTTTCTAATATTTGCATGTCTCTTGTGAAGTTTCCCTCAGCGTTTTTCAAGGGAAGGGTGAACATGTGTGCTGCCCTCTGCTATGAGATCCTGAAGTGTTGCACTTCCAAGGTGTCCTCCACAAGGAACGAAGCCTCTGCTCTTCTGTACCTCCTGATGAGAAATAATTTTGAGTTCACCAAAAGAAGAACATTTCTGAGAACACACCTTCAGGTCAGTGGCTGGAGAAAAGCTAGAGAGCAGGACACCTCAGATTTAATGAGCAGATACAGCACTAGACCTCTGTGACCTCATACCTGCAGAGGATCCTGCCATTGCCATGTGGACAAAAATCCTCTTACTTTCAAGTCTTTGTCTAATTCCTATTTTCAGTGGCTGATCCAGGCACTTTTAGGTAAAATAATTGTCATCAAGTACTCCAAGTTGTTGAGTTTTAGAGTATCAGACACCAGACACATCTCTGTACCAGAGGATGTCTGGGATGGGGTGGAAGGTGCAGCTGCCCTTCAGGCAGGAGAAGGGACTTCCTTGGAGCTGCTTTTTTGGCACTGGTGGTTTTTGAAGCAAATGTAGATACCTGCTGGGACAGATGAATACCCTCTGGGTTGTAATGAATCCTAGAAGGTAGCTAATGTCCAAACAGGGATTCATATTATAATAGATTGTTAGTTCAGTGCGTCAAAGCAGTTTGGTCCTCTGGGGACTGTTTGTCCTTGGGAGATGTGAGAGCTGAGCCACAAGGCCAACCACTGCTTACGTGGTGGAAAAGACGTGATGTTTTTCTGTGAGCATTTTATTAACTGTGACCTTAATAAAACCCTTTTATTTGTTTAAATAAAGCCTCTACCTTGTCCCAACAGATAATAATTGCAGTGAGCCAGTTAATTGCAGATGTGGCCCTCAGTGGTGGGACCAGATTTCAGGACTCCTTGCTCATCATTAACAACTTTGCAAACAGTGACAGGCCTATGAAGGTGAGTTGGAGATGTCACTTCCCATCACGTGCTATCAGCCATTTATGCAAGGCTGGGGACAGACTCCAGGAAACCATGTTTAAGGGTTGGGCTGATCATTGGAACTGTGATTTATAGGCTTGTAGTGGGCTGCATTTGCTCAGTAAACAAGTGTTATGCCAACAGCTATAGGACCAGCTGCTCAGGCAGGTCATGCTCCAAACATGAGGCCTCAGGCCAAGGGGAGGGAGCCCAGCAGCTCAGGTTGTGCTTTGCAGTGTTCTGCTTGCAAGGCTGTCCAAAGAGCTTTCCAGGAACTCCCAGCTCTGAGAGAAATGACAAGGGAGGGTCTGGTATTTCTGTTGCCTGAAGGTAGTTATTAGCAAGATTTAGTTTTAATTAACTGAGTGTCAGTAATGTTAAGAAAGCACTCTTATGTGGAAATTAATGGTTTTATTACTTTGGAAAATAATTGCATATCTTTGTGCTAGAATTAGTGGTTCAAACCCAACCCACTGAGCAATTGAAGCTTGCTCTATTTCACACAGAGTAGCTGCCAAGGCAGGATAGGGAAAATGGGAAGTGTTTTTACAGTTCCATGGTTGTCCTGTAACCTAAAGGCATAATGGGAACTTCCATTAGGTGTTTAATTGTGATCTAACAAATTTACAGATAGGATATACCTGGCAAAACCTCAGTTCTCTTCTGTACACAGATATTGGTAAGGGTTTCACTGAGCTTTACTTGTAATCTACATCATGAGATGATCATTATATCAAGTTTATGTATTTGTGTAAGTGCAAGAGTACAAGAGAGATTTCAATGTGGAGAGAATGCCATGCACAGCCACAGCAGCAGCAGCTGAGGAACAGGAGTCTGAGAAGAGGGACTGTAAACCAGGTTCATCATGGAGGGGAGAGAGCTGGGGGAGACCTGACCTGCTGCTTTCCACAGCAGACAGTTTATAGAGACATAGTTAGACTCTTTTCAGAGGTGTGGAGTGTAGGACAAGAGGCAATGTATGCAAGTTGCAGCAAGGGCAATTCCAATTTTGCTTAAGAAAAGATTATTTCCCAAGAACACTGTGCAGCCCAGGGACAGGGCCTAGAAAGGAGGTGGATTTTCTCTTTTAGGAGATTATAAAACTTGGCTGGACAAGCCTTGCTCTAACTCAGTTACAGCCTTGTTCTGAGCAGGGGCTCAGATCAGAGCATGTGTTTCTCTACTACATTCCTGTGGTGGGAAGCTCTACAAATGCCTTCAGTGCTTTAGGAATTGAAGAGAGACCACATCAGAGCCTAACAAGCCAGATGTTGAATGACATGAAAAAATAGTGGAGCCATGGATTTATGGTCTCATCCAGAGACATTTGTGTGCATGGAGCACTTCTGTGTTTCTCTCACAGCAGCTCCTCAGGATGCTGAAGTGGCAGCCTCACTGCAGCACAGGAACAGCCCTGGCATCCTGAGCATGACCTGGAGAGACTGGCCTTGTGCATGTCATGACTGAAATGCCTCTAAGTGCAGATGAAACACAGTACTCTGTGTGCAGTGTGAGTTCAGTAAGGAAGAGTTAATTAGCCTTATCTACTGTGTTCTCAGTGTTTTCAGATAAGTGGAGTGTTGGCTGTAAAGAGTCATTGCTTGGCAAAGCCTACATTTTCTGTATTAGCTTCTAATTCAATTTGTTTTGTGTCAGGCAACGGCTTTTCCTTCTGAAGTCAAAGATTTGACAAAGAGAATCCGCACAGTGCTCATGGCTACTGCTCAGATGAAAGAACATGAAAAGGACCCAGAAATGTTGGTAGATCTCCAGTACAGTTTAGCCAAGTCTTATGCAAGCACCCCAGAGCTCCGGAAGACGTGGCTGGACAGCATGGCCAAGATACATGTGAAGAATGGAGACTTCTCAGAGGTAATTAGTGCAATTAAAAACGTGGAGCACAACGGGACACGTTTATGGATGACATTGTAATAATTTCCCCTCGTGCTTTGCAGGCAGCCATGTGTTATGTTCACGTAGCAGCCCTCGTTGCAGAGTTCCTGCACAGGAAGAGTAAGTGTCTGCTGTTTGGGAGACACAAGGAAGATGATGGTGGGGTTTGGGGGTGTCAATCTTTTTAAAGATTCTGAATTCGATAAATTATTATTTTATAAGCAAGCTAAAAAGAAAAAAAAATTTGCAGTGTATAAAGCTAGAAGATGATGAGCATTTTTTAAGAAATTACTCCAGTTGTTCATACCTGTTTACTTAGCCATGCTAGCATGGTGCTGAGTGAGACACATCATGTCTTGCTGTAAATGTTCACTTGTTTTTACATTAGGAAATGTGCTCACAGGGCAAGGCCATGTTAAAAACTGGCTCAATATGATCATCAGAATTATTACTATAGACAGTTCAGAAAACTGTAGAATAAAGCAGTCAAAATTGAGTCAAAAAATGAGACTGTAGCATAACCATACACAAATGTTAAGAAAAATCAGAAAAAATGAGAGTTTTGTGGCTTAGTGCAAAACAGGAAGGAAGGACAGAGCTATGTGTTCTCAAGTTACACCACGTTGCAGGTTTTCTTTTAAATACCTGTTCCACAGTTGATATATTGACCCCATTTCTCATTTCCATGTAAGGGAGTAATTGTTGAAGTGGACCCTTAACATTTCAGAAAGTTAAGGCTGCATAAAAGCTGATTACATGCACTGCCTTGGCTATAAAGTTCTTCAGTGCCCTGCTCAGGAGGCTTGGAGTCCTTCCAAATTCTGTACTTTGTCTTGGCAAAGTGGGAGAAGTCAGGACTTGTTCTTGTGATATATATACATATTACACGTGGCTGCAGTGAGGAGGATATTGAAAGTTCTCAATGTTTTATTTGTACACAAAGGCTGCTTACCACAGCTAGTGGTAAAGGAGAACTCCTAAAAGAGAAGAGGAACAAGTCCAAAGGAATATTAAATGAAGTTTGAACATTGAGTTATTTCTGTCTCTGACACTCTGCATTTACAGAGGCTGGAATGGTTCAGTAAAGGCTGAACTACCCAAAGTTTTGGGGTACATAACTGTGCTTCCTTGCAAGGAGAGTACAATGCTGTCTGCTTACCACCCAGCTCTCCAGCAACAGCTGGATAGGGATAGAGTTACTTTTCTTCGTTGGTAGCTGGTGCTCTGTTTTGGATTCAGTGTGAGTAATGTTGACAACACACTGCTGGTTTGGTTTTTGCTCAGTAGTGCTTACTGTAAGTCGAGGACTTCTTCAGTATCTCATGCTCTGCCAGTGAGGAGCTGCACAAAAACCTGGGAAGGAGAATAGCTGGGGCAGCTGACCTGAACTGGCTAAAGGGATATTTCACATCTCAGAATGCCATGGCCGATGTATTAACTGGGAGAGTTACCTGGAAATGGGGCTGGTCTGGGAATGGATTTGGCATTGGTCAGTAGATGAGGAGCAACTGTATTGTGCATCACTTGATTTTCTTGAGGTTTATATCTTTCTTTCTCTATTGTTATTATTACCTTAGTTTACTTTGTTTCAATTATTAAACTGTTCTTATATCAACCCATGGGTTTTACTTCTTTTCCCCAAATCTCCTCCCCATACCACCAGGGTTGAGTGGGGCAATGAGAGAGTTTAGTGGTACTGATGTTCTAGCTCAGGTTAAAGTGCAGCAGCGTGACACATCTGAGATAATTCCACTAATCCATTTGCTTTTGTCTGCTGCAGAACTGTTTCCCAGTGGATGCACTGCCTTCAGGAAAATCACTCCCAACATTGATGAAGAAGGTGCAATGAAAGAAGATGGTGGGATGATGGATGTACATTACAGTGAGGTGAGGTCCTGTGCTGTAGATACAGGATATTTGATGTCTGATTAGGATTTAGTTTTAGACTTTGTTCATGTGAGCTCTAACAAATTGCAGTTGTACACTGGTATCTGTAAACAAGTCTGTTCCACTGCAATTTCCCAAGAGAGGTCTGCTCTGAAGAATTTTCTGTATGATTCAGACAGGTAAAACTGATGTAAATTTTTGGTTCCTATGAAAGGCTTTTCAAGCCCTGAGACTGAGAAAGCTGCACCACAACCTTTGCCTGCTGTGTTATGCAAACTCTAATGCTGCCAGCACAGGGCAGCACAGCCTGCTGTGGTATTTCCAAGGAGGGACAGAATGAAGTCAAGCCCTGCAGGGGAGAGGTCATCTTTGGGTCCCCTGGAGTAAGGGCTGTGCTGCAGGACACCTTGTTAGCAGAACAGTCCAGAAACCATAGCAAGGCATTGGGGAAGTGGTAGATCCACCCATGGGTCATGAAGTCTAACGAGCACTTCTGCAGCAGCCCTGTGAGCTGCCTGGGGTCGGCCACGCCGCCCAGCTGTGCCCCGTCTTCGGGGCTCGAGGGTCCTTGGCACCACAGCCCACGGCTGCTGCACACGTGTTCCTTGGCTGTGTGTCTTGGACACGCTCCTCTGATCTCCAGTGCTCTCGTGTCCATACTCTCCCAGAGCTTTTGCATTTTCCTGGGGAAGTATAGGACATACTTGCTGGCTATTACGCTAATGACTTACTTTATAAAAGTTCATTAATTCTTCATAACTTGTTCTTTTTCTTCTTCTTCTTCCCCTTCCCCTTCCCTCTCCCCAAAATTTATAATGCCTTTGGAAAGGCCAGGAATACACAGAGTTTAAACTTCCATAACTGCAATTACTTATTCTGGGATCTGATAAAAGTATCTGAAGTTAAAATGGTTTTATCTTCTAAGCTGGAGTGCTGTTAACACCACCCATTTGGTTGCTCTCGTAGGAGGTCCTGGTAGAGCTGCTGGAGCAGTGTGTAGATGGCCTGTGGAAAGCAGAGCGCTATGAAACAATTTCTGAAGTTTCCAAACTGATCATTCCTATTTATGAAAAGCGGCGTGAATTTGAGGTGGGTATTTTGAACTACTTTGCATAGAGCAGGTAATTTTCTAGACTGCTAAGTAAAAAACCCCAGGGGACTTTTTTATTTTTGAAGTTATGAGTTACTGGTGTCAGTAAAGCACACACTGTGCTTCATTGTTGGCTATTAAAGAAATTAGTGAAAGCAATCATCTGAAAGGTAATTATCAAAGGTAATGACATGAATGACTCATGTTTAGTGAATAATTACCACCTTCCTTCCTTCCTGTAAAAAAACCTGTTGTCATTCCATATGCTCATCGAAGCTACATTCTTTTTGAGACCTGAGGTTTTTAAGGGTTAAAACCAGAATGAGAACAGTTCAAAGAAAGGACTAGATCTGTGGGCAATTCAGTGGCAAGTGGAGAGGAAGGAAGGAAGCTGTTCCCAGCCTTGCTCCTTCCCTCCACATGCTGTGATCTGTGCTTCAGCTTAATATTGGTCCCTTTCCCCTCCCTCTGCCATAACAGAACATCCAACCATATAATTGAAGCTGGGGAAAGCCTTACTTTCATCTGTTTTTTTCATTGTAAACCTGTTTTTAATAAAAAAACTACTTCCTGGGTAAAATCTTGCCAGCTGCTCTGTCTGTGAAGGCTCAGTCAGGAAACAGGCTGTGACAGTGCACTCAGCTTTCTCTGCAGGAACAGTGGTACCTGCTGACCTGACACTAAACATGCACTTAAAACCAGGTGTTTCAAACAACACTGCATGACTTCAACCTCTTTAGAAATTAAGGTTTCAGTTCTCCAGAGGATTGTGTTCAGATATCTCAGTAGCTTCTGGTGTTAGCTAGAATGTCCTGCTTGCAAAATCCTGCTTTCATCATAATGTCCAAATCTGGTTTCCAGAAACTCACCCAGCTGTACAGAACACTCCACGGAGCTTATGCTAAGATATTGGAAGTAATGCACACGAGAAAGAGGCTTCTTGGAACCTTTTTCAGGGTGGCCTTTTATGGACAAGTAAGTATATACACTGGCTTGCCAGCTACCCCTTACCAGGCATCCTGGCCCCACAAGCTGCTGCTCTGTCAGACCTGGAGTGGAAAAGCTCCTCTGCTGCAGCCACCAGTGTGTCTACGTGAGCGTTTTGGTATTGCACACTGGGGGTGAGGGTTTGTATCTGTCTCCAGGAGCACTTGATTTATTATAAAGTTTATGATTCTGCTGGTAGGCTTTTCATAAAACAGCTCAGCAGTTAGGAAATGGCTTAGTGGGTTCAGAAAGCACAGAGGCATTTTTTGTTATTATAGTAATTGTGGGTTATACAGACACAATTTAGTGTATAGTATATAACTAGTAATAGTATATAACCATAATATATAAACAGTAAAAGCTGGAGGCAAAATATCTATCAGTGTTGATTACATACATGTAGAGATATATAATGATTTTGTTAGCTGAGGTAGCTGGAAAACTGAATAAGGTCTGAGGCTCAAAGTCCCAGGAAGTGGCATGATCTTATCGTATCTCATGAAGTCTTCTCAGCTTAAAATCAGTTGTGGTTTTATTTTTTTCTCCACCTATAGCAGTTAATCCAATAAAGTGTGATACCCTCGTGTCCTTTCTGTCTCTGAACAACCTGCTCCTGCTTGTGAACTCATAACCACAGGGGAGGTGCAGGGACCCTCCTTTAGAAAACACCATGTAAATTGTATTAGCCTTGCCTTTCTTCATTCCCTCTTTTAGAGGAGATGATGAATACCCCTGAAACCATCATGAGTTTGTACCTTTGAATGCCACTGTCACTACACACATGACATATCAGACTTTTGCTGCAGCACACATGGATTTTATATTTACCCTCATCTTCCCTGTAGCTAAGGATATATAAAAAGTAAATAAGATTAGCAATAGGTAAAAGGAAGCAACTGCTAGTTTAGTTTTCCAAAAGCTGTGGAAATAACTGGATCAGCCCTTAAAATTAAGCTGTGTAGCATTCCAACAAACAGTACTTGATCCAGTTTTGCACTTTAAAGCTTTTCTGGCTTTATATTCCAGCTACACACAGATAGCTTAACGCTGTGTCACAAGTTCTAACTGGAACAGCTCTCCAAAGCATGAAGTTCCCATGCTGTTTCCATTATGGCAAAGAGTGGCCATGCAAGCACAGCCTTTGATGCAATTTGTTCTCTATTTACAGTAAATACACCCAATCCCACTTCCCTGAATAAAAGAGGAATTAAAGCACAGGAAACCCATTTCTTTTTTTATTGCTTAAAGTCTCTTGCAGCCTACACAAATTCCTTAATTTCAGACTGTTCCTGTGGCTCTGCTGTCAGGGCTTCCTCAATTTACGTATCTTTCTGCTCCTTCTCTGTACCTTGCTTTTGTGGGTTTTTTTCTCCTGCCTGCCTCTCTCTAACCTTCCAAAAGGTCAAATGCTGGTCAAACCATCTTCCACATAGTTTAGATTTCTCACTGGTTGTACTTAAGTAATGACGTGTTGTGTTTGTGTTCGTTGAAGAATGTTTTATTTTTTTAGACCATTTTTGAAAGAACCTATTAAACAGGCAAAGTTCAGTGAGACTTTGTGAGCCAGAGCCTTCCAAACCTTTTTGGCTTTCTGAAATATTTGTAGAAGCTCGCTTTCCAAGCAACAAATCTAAGATAAAAGTTTTTCAAATGAAGAATCACAACTATTCCTCACTGCTTTTTTTTTTTTGCTTTTTTTTTTTTGTGGTTAATGCCAGACATTCTTTGAGGAAGAAGATGGGAAGGAATATGTCTATAAGGAACCCAAACTGACAGGCCTCTCGGAGATCTCCTTCAGACTTCTTAAACTTTATGGAGAAAAATTTGGGTCAGAGACTGTAAAGATTATCCAGGATTCTAACAAGGTAGAGTTAAACTGCATGCTCTGTGGAGCTGAAGGAAGGTGCCAGAGCATCCCTTCCTTCTGCCAGTGGCAGGGGAGGAATGAGCCGTCTCCTCCACCCTCTTACAAACACCTTGCTTCGAATTGCCCCTGGTGTCCTCATGCTCCTGTGTGTGGACATGTTGCACAGCTTGGCAAGTGTTGGTGCTGCTCTGGCTCCCAGTGGGAATGGTGAATGGGAAATTGCAATCCCCATCGTGCTGAAGGCATTAGGAACCAGCACAGAGCATCAGGTGACTGGAAGCAGAGTTACTTCTTGTTGCTTTGATGCTGCAAGTCTAAAAGAAAATCTGTTTGAGCCTTGCAGCCTTAGCTCCTTTCTTTTCATGTGGAACACCTTTTTATGCTCCCTGCAAGAGCTGTGCACACCCTTAGGCTGCAGTGGGATTTATCTGGGTTACCAAAGACAGTGCTGATTATCCCAAAGGTGGTTTAGTGCAAGCCTGCAGGTTTGCCTGCCCCAGCACTGTATGAACACTGCATCATGGTCCGGAAACCATGGTCATATTAGAGGGAAACCATGGTCATATTTGTGGTCATATTAGAAGGACTGAGTAGCTCAGGCCTGTGCTGCATGGATGGATCAGGGGATGTGAGTGCCTGCTGCAGGAACAGCTTGTTTGGCACCAGGTGATGTATTTCTTGTGCCACGCTTCCTTGTCTTTATCTGCTGGTGGATGGTCTAGGTATCCCAGCTGAGGGCAGAATGAGCATCTGGTGTGTCACTGGCCTTCCTGCAGTGAGGTCAGCAGGGATTTAGTTTAAATCACATCCCAGTGGATAGATTAACCAGTTATAACTTTTTAACCTTTGCTTCTCCTGTGAGTAACCCTCTTGTTTCATAGGTCAACATTAAAGACCTTGATCCCAAGTATGCCCATATTCAAGTGACTTATGTGAAGCCCTACTTTGAAGACAAAGAAATGTCCGAAAGAAAAACTGAATTTGAAAGAAATCATAATATCAATAGATTTGTATTTGAAACTCCTTACACTTTATCTGGAAAAAAGCACGGCAGTGTGGAAGAACAGTGTAAAAAAAGGACCATTCTAACTAGTAAGTACAAATACCTGAACATGAGAGTATCAGTGACTATTAGGAGACTATTCTAGCTCATGAAAATATTCTAGAAGTGTGACAAATCTCTCAGCCTAATCAGAACTGTGAGATAATATTCTGGTTGGGAGGGAGGGAATTTACCTTGTGTTTTTATGTGCACATTTTTGTAGTTTAAAAAATCATGCTGGTTAATTATGGGGATTTCACATATATCTGCTGTATATGCTCTATGAAGAGTACTCCTATGTGCTGCATGACTTTTCAGTCTATACATTTCTTTTGCTGTTTCTGCTAGCTTTGAACTCCTTTCCATACGTAAAGAAGAGAATTCCAGTCAATTATGAACATCAAGTTAATTTAAAACCAATTGACGTCGCTACTGATGAAATAAAGGACAAGACAGCAGAGCTGCAGAAGCTCTGCAGCTCTGCTGGTGATGTTGACATGATCCAGCTGCAGCTCAAACTGCAGGGCTGTGTTTCTGTGCAGGTCAGTCTGTTTGATGTCTGTTCAGAATTGCATTTACATACACAGCTGGGGGTGAGGCATTGTCAGGACACAACATTTACTTTCCAGAAATCATTAACTACCCAGGCATCAGGGCTGTGGCCACAGCCTCCAGCACAGCCTCCCTGGCAGGGTCAGGGCTACACAGGAGGGTGGCTCATGGGAATAAACATTTTCTTCAGTGGCGTTTACAGCGTCACATCCAAGTGGAATTGCACATTTATTAGCCATAAGTGACTGCTGAAATGTACTCAAGTCTAGAAGATTGTACTGTAAGAATCAGGCACAAACAGCCTTTCTGTGAGCCTGGCTTCTCAAGCTGGGTAAGTGACCTTAGGACTCAGACCATGCTGCTTTTTCACGCAGAAATAAGAGGAAAATATGAGGAAACAAACTTAATCTCTCCTTTTATCTCCATTTATCTTTTCATCTTAAAAATAGACGGAAAACAAATACTCAGCTTTTGATACTTCAGGTGGCTCTGGTGACATTTGTTGATGGCATTGATATAGTATGCTGATATTTGGTGGAGCTTTTAAAAAAATTTTTAAATTTACAAAATTTTAAAAATTCCTTTCACAAGTGCCATTAGCATCTCAGCAGGAGTTCTAGCATAAGTGATTTCTTCTTTCATTCCAGGTTAATGCTGGTCCTTTGGCCTATGCCAGAGCTTTCCTAAGTGACAGCCAGTCCAACAAATATCCTGCTAAGAAGGTGAATGAGTTAAAAGAAATGTTCAGGTAGGATTTCTAATGCAATAAAAACTAGCAGCTGGCTGGAAGATGGTGCCTGCTTTGATTATATTTTTGTCTGTCTCCAAACTCAGCAGATGCTGGATACTTGGATATGCCTTATAAAGATCCAAATCTCATGGGGCTGTGGGTGCTCACACTTAGGAAAAAAGCCAATGAAATTATATATATCAAGAGTTCCTAAATCCAGGGCTGTGCTCTTCATGGGGAGATTTGCTTGAATACTTGCTTCAACAGTTTGTGTGGGTATTTGAGATAATCACATGAAGTATGTTTGAAAACCAAAGATCTGACAGTCCTGTGTTTAGGGCTCTTTGATATCATGCATTGTTTGCCAGTTTTTTCCAAGGGGATTTTTCACTAGCTATTGATGAACTTGAAATATTTTAAAGTAAATCCTTTCCTCATTTATGGAAGAGCACTGTTCTTGTTTCTGTAGCTGATTTTTGAAACTGTGTGACTTGCACAGGTGTTTTTTAACTTCTGTCCCTTAGGATAAGTTTTACCTCTCACTTGAAAGTGTCCCCCAGGATATGATTAGGCAACTCTTGTTTCACCTCAGGATGATGAGTCTGCCACACTCTTCTGGACCTCTCAGGTGCAACCAGTTGTCCACCAGCCCCTGCATTTGTTACTCTGTGCTGGTGACTCCCATTTCACCCATTTCTCCATTCCCATTGTATGGAGAAAGCAGCATTTGGGCCAGTCCAATTCTCCTTCCATGTATCAAGTAAACCTGGCAATCAGGGAGCAATCTCTGAAAACAAGCCTTACATGGTTTTACTTTCCAGCCTTGCAGTGCAAACACAATCTCCATTTCAGGTGTGACTGTATTTTCATTGAGTTTTATAAAAAGGGAAAATATGTGTGTTAAATGAAGCAAGAATGACTAACAGACCCCAGAAAGAGCATTACAGCTCTCCATGCTGTGAACTTCCTTCTGTAGGGGGTGTCTGCTCTTAGGAGCCTGACCTCTCAGAGCCGTGCACCCAGGTCTGGCCAGCCCTGCAGGGCTGGTGTCCCATCTCCTGAGGATCCAGGCTCAGAGGAGCTCCAGCAGAAAGCCCAATGGCTGTGTTGCAGTCCCTCTTCATTCCCTGATTCACTGCGTCAGGGATACTCCTGGAATACATCTTGCCCCAAGCCCTGAAGAAAAGGGGTGGGAAATACTGAGATTTGCCTGTCTGTTCAGTTGCTTGCTGTGGTAGAAGACTGGACTATTGTAATGCCCCAAGTTCATTCCTTTCCTCCCCAGGAAGTTTATCCAAGCCTGTGGAATTGCTCTGGAGCTCAACGAGCGTCTCATAAAGGAGGATCAAGTGGAGTATCATGAGGGGTTAAAATCAAACTTTCAGGATATGGTGAAAGAGCTTTCTGACATCATCCATGAACAGGCACGTACTGCATGGTGGGAGCCCACAGAGGTGGCTCTCTGTACTTGAAAAATGACTAAGCTGAAAACTGGCTGGGAACTAACGGAAAGTGTGATCACTCCTCATGTTCTGTAGCTAAATATAAAAGGGCAAGTCAGCAGATGTGAAACAGTGGATTTGGTGGATTCCTAAAACTGCTTTCTGTTGAGTGAGAGTCAGAGCCTGGTGTTGGTATTCAGAATGCTGCAGGGTGGAGTCTTAAGTGACACTGCCTGTCGTGGTCATCAGAAATCCTACGCCACTTTTGGTGTCATGTCTGCAAATTATAGAGGTCACAGGTCATGGTTCTCTGACAAAATTTCCATTTCCTTAGCTATATCCAGCTTATGGTTGTTTTTTTTTAATATGCTATTTTTCCTTATATATGTTTTCTTATAATTTTTGTCTAATGCCAACATGCCATTCATATGCACTGTTAAAATTCATGCTAATTTATCTGACCTATGTTTATTTGTTTTCTTGAATCTTTCTAGGAAAATACATTTGAATAGTAGCATCAGAGAGGTGAGAGATTCGAAGAGCAGTTGTACTTCTACCTAGTATCAGGCTGTGAAATTAGATGAGAACTGGCTTTCTGAAGTAGTTTCCCTACCTCTGCTCTTTAATTTTGCCTTCATTATGACCAAAGAAAGCTTGTAGATTTATAGCATCAAGGATATAAAAATCAACAGTATTGACTGCATTGTGGTCCATAGAACATGAAATTTAGAAGAATGCTTTCAGTATCTCCCAGTTAGTCAATATACAGCCTGTGTGACTATGAATTAAAGATGCAACATGTTAACTCACTAAAAATGGATAGGCAAATTCCACAGGCAGTAGAGTAGTTGCTCACACAAATTGAAAAATCTGCAAGTGATAGAATAATATAACTACACCAGACTGCTGCTTGTAAATAGGGTTAATTTACAGTAAAATAATGTTTATAGAAATCAGTTATGGAAGAGTACAATATCATTTTAGGGAAAGAGTCTCATGATGGGGATGAATTTTGTTCTAGGTGTGTAAGGGTGGATCTGTTTGAGAGTGACTGCTGCATTCTTGTTGCCTTTGTTAGATTCCCCTTCTATTTTGCTTGTGGCCACCATTTCTTTAGTGTGAAAACTATTGACTTTGCACATTTGCCATGCTGGTTTTTTCATTGCCACTACCTGCATAGTCCATTTCTGAACTTTGCTCAGAGAGTCTTGTTTGTAAGAACTGCCACCTGCTTATTCTTTGCCAATGCCAAGACATCTCATTTGCATGCAGCTGCTGGAACTTTTGTGGCTTTTGAATTTTGCAATAGTCAAATCCAAAACAAATCACTCATTCCTGCACTGTCACAGTACAATAGTTAAGATTATTTTAGAACAAAGAAGCATTGTTAAAACACACTCTCTGTTACCTCAGTAGATTTATCCACTGCTGTGTTCTCTTTGCTTAATGGGCTAAATATGACTGAAATGTCCACGTGAAGGGTTCCCTGAGAAGGATATACTTTTCACTTTCCTCTTGAAGTAGCTCAAAAGGCAGCTTAAAATACCATGTTTATGAACACTGTTCTTCATAGTTGCACAATGTTGGGTACAATGGCTGACTTGAACTTTGCGCTGACATCAAATGACTTAATATCTAGGAAATTCAACCTAATAGAATAAGTTTTCTCATTTTGCAACATTACTCAAATGTAAAAAGTATAGTGCATTAATTTAGGTTCTCATTGCAAATAACAGATGCTTTTCTAAATATTGTCTGTGTCCCAAAGCAACACGGGCAATGCCCTTTGTTTGAGATGTAGGGGCAGATGGGTAATCACTGGGTCAGCCTGTGACCTATTTACAGATCTTTTAAGCTAAAATGTAAACACAAAAAAAATGGTAGACTGCAGCTGAACAGGTCCAGGAAGTTTCAGAGACTGGCAGAAAGCTGGATGGTCCAGAAGCTGTTAATGATGGCCAGTGATCTCAGTTTCACTAATGCAATTTCCAGGTAACTAGCCTGACTGGTGAACCACATGGTGAAAACAAATATACAGTCAGTTCTGCCAGTCCAGTTGGATCCTGTGCTGTCAGAGGGTCCTTCAGGCTACAAAGTACAAAATCTGGGCACAGAGGCAGTGTCTGTGGGAGTTAGCTGCACATACTCCCCGTGCCTACAAAAATCATTAGAATTCTGTTACTGCTAAGACATAATAAAAAATTGTTATACAGAGAACCATTTCTTGCCTAAAGTGCATAGTTGTAACTAAAAATGATCCAGTAATACACAGAATGGTGTATAGATGAATGCTACAGAAATTGCTAAACTACTCTTCTTTCTCATTTCTTTGTTAACGCTGCCTTTGTGAAACAGCTTTGAAGACAAGGTTGGATATCTTTTTGCATACTTTTATAAACAGCTTGATTATCATAATGAAGTGAAGCCTGTATTGAATTTGTGATTGTTTTGCTTTGTTCAGATCTATCATGAAGACACAATGCATTCACCGTGGATGCAGGACTCTCTTCACGTCTTCTGTGCCATCAGCGGAACCTCTGGTGATGGAAGTTACTGCTCACTCAGACCCACTGCTGACACATAAACATATCAGTCATATTTTACAGAGCCTTCTCAGGAATTCTTGGAACTGTACAAAGGATGTTTAAAACCATCCATGATGAGTGAAGATTCAACTGTGGGGTGGTTTATTTTGCTTTGTTTTGGTTTTTTTCTCCCACAAAAAAGTCGCCATGCTTTCAAACAGGGTGCTTGCTTGTTTTGCTGAGCAACATTGAAAGTGCCTGGACATTGCACCACTGTGCTTGTTTTCTACTATTTTTTTTAAGCTAAATGAATAGCAGGACGTGGAAAGGCAATTATCTAAATACATATTGAATTGCTGAACTATGAATCGAAACAATGACGTACTATGTAAAGTTGTACAATGGAATATAATAAAATGTAAAAGTACTTTGTAAATAGAAGGAGTATAGAGTATATAGAAATTAGCATTTTATCGTATTTGCTGCTAAAAGCTTTGTTGGAAAGAGGACATGAAGGAGAAATTGTAGTCACTGGTAAGAGACCTTTCTCTTCTAAAATGTCACTTGGCATCCACATACCCCTGTTGCACTCAATGAGAGTAAAGTTGCCCTAGTCTGGAATAACTAAAGCCTAAATCAAAAGTTATAATTTTCATACATACTCAGAGCAGATATTTCTAAAGTAATCTCCATGAAATTTGAGCTCAGCTGTAGCTGATTCCAATTTCAGGTAGCCTTTCACAGCTACAAGAGAGGATGGACTGTACTCACTGAGAGCAAATCCTGAGAGATGTGTCATTTGATACACATTTTCCTGCTTGCCACTCATGATCTCATACAAATATAAACTCTGAGAACAACTTAAATTGAGTTGGAAATTATAAGGTGCTTTAACAACTTTTGGAAAAAAATCTAATAATAGGAGAGATGTGGTTTAAAAAATTGCAGCACTTCAAAATAACTTATAGAAAATTGAGGGATTTGTTAGCACCACAAGCACACATGTTCCCTCCTGGTAAACAGATCTGTTCTCTGAAAGCTCATTGTTTGTCTGATAGGTGGTTGGAGAAAATGTATTTTCCAGAATTTTCTTTTATTCCTTCTTCCCCTTCCCAAATCTTTCTTACATTCTCTGCCACTTTTTCAATAACACGCTTCAGATTCAGGAAGAAGAACACAGTTCAGTAATTCTTTTACCCAGTGACATTTTTAACATCCATGTTTTTCAAAATCCTATCAATTGTAAAAATGGTTCCAGTAGTTCATGTGGGAAGGGTGGGAGTTAAGGATATGTAACAAAATGCCATAATAAAAGGACTCCAGCTGGGTATTTGGCTTGGCCGTAGTGTCTATAAAATATTAAGCTTCTAAATCTTTGTGACAAAAATTATCTTCAGATAGTAACTGGACCACATTTCAAAATGTTTATTATGCATGATTCTAAATACCTACAATTATTTGTATTCTGAGAAAATAATATTGTGATCCATGAATTCACCCATTAGCTGTTTCAAGCAAAATACAGATGCGCCTCTTACAAACCAGCCACATTTCTGCTTCGATGTGCTTTTGTGCCAGACAGGCTCTAAATTTAGCACAAACTTTCGGAAAGAGGAAGAGAGATTAGTATGTGTAAATATGGTTAGCACCTTCCTGATTATTGTTCAACAAATAATATTTAAAAGCATATAGTGTGAGTTTTCCAAATTGCTTTACTAAAAGGTAAAAAACCTCGTTAATAGTCATTCCAATACAAGATATTTTTGGAGCTAATTGACCTCTAAATATCAGCAGTAAAGGTCTATCTTGAGTGCAGTCAGCAATGATGAGATACAGACATCCAAAAGCTCTTGCACTGTAGCTCTTTCAAATACTACAGGTAACCTAATATTTTTCCTGGATTTGTAGGGAGATCCTTATGCATGTTTTTTGATGTCTTTAATGTTCTGAGATAATATTGTTGGCTGAATTTTCAATTTCTATTCATTATTTTTACTGGAATTCCAGTGAAATTCTTACTTGTATCTTCAGATGTCTTTAATGGTCCAGGATGAATTTTTGTGTGAACTTCTGAAGCTGTTGATGTTGGAGTTGTCCTGTCATTTCATTGCCATATGCTGGAAAGCTGTCACAGTAATTTGGCCAAAAAAGAAGTGTTTAATACCAGTTCAATTAGAATATACACAGTCAGTGCATTTCAGAAAATACACTTATATGTTTTAATTACAAAAATCATATGCCCTAAGGATTTGCCTCCTGTCCTGCTAAATAATTTTTCTGGATTTTCTACAGAAAAATCTCCTTTTTAGATAGGTTTTAAAAAGACTGGTAACAAACCAACTTGTTTTTCCTTTATATATTCACCATTCTAGAAAGGATGAGGAGTGGCCATTATTTTACAGCTGTTTTTTGACAATGATACCAAGAAGATGATCACATTTTCTCTATCTATCCTTTTCTTACATAATTGTCCCAGTTTAAAGAAATCCTCCATCTCTTTTCTTATTTATGGCTGAAAGAGCTTAATTCACAGATATATCTAGAGAGTGTACTATATATGTGCCTGTTTTATGTAGCTGATACTCACATTGGGTACATCCTATTTGCTACCTTTCTGAGAAGAACAGAAGTATCTATTGTTCATGAACATTTTGATTTTCTTATATTGCCTAAGGAATGGCAGGATTCTTTTAGTCTTGAAAAATTAGTGGAACATATTTCAAATTACATCCTGGCACGCACTCTTTCTGTGTTTTGGTTTGGCTGCATAACACATTTTATTTGTGTACCTCTAAATTATTTTTGCTGCAAAACTACTGTGTAACATATCAAGTCTTCAGAATGGATGCATTGGTAATTTTGCATAAAAGGAAAAGAAATGGGATGAAGTATCTGTGAGGATTAAGAGGAGTTGGCTACTCTCAGTATTGGTTTACATAATGATATGTGTCAGAGCCAGATGGTTTGCAAATAGGACATGCAAAGCAACAAAGGGTCTGCCAGTATTTTATATACAAGGAATTGCTTTTAGAGATCTACAGAGTAAGCAAAGTGTAAACATTTTCTCTTTTTGACCTACTGCTTTTCTCTCTGCAGAGGGATTAGAAAGTAGCATTTTAAGAAAAATAACCTCAGAGCTTCATTTCCTTCCCCCCAAAAAATCTGGAATGAAGAACTTACTGCAGCAAAGGATGTATTTTTACATATTTTTTGGTGTTCTAAACTTCTGATATCAGGACTTTTCATGAGATAGGCCAGCATATGAAAAATCATGGAGGAGAGAATACCTGTAGTGTGTAACATGTTTGGTTTTGTTCCAGAAGACCTTTGAACATGCACAACATGGTATTTTGATAAAGAATAAGACTTTACATGAATGTAATACCTTTGTCTCAAAGTAGGTAAAATATGTTTAATTTCCTTTTCTAAAGAGACCAAATCCCGTGGACTCCACATTATGATTTGAGTAACTTGGCCCAAAAGAACTGGAGAAGAATCTAAGTGGAAATTATGGACTCAAAAATTTAATAGAAATTAAAGTACCATCTTACCCAATTTACCCACATGAGGAGAGTAGCATGTGTTGATGTCATGTTCACTGAGCTCTCTAACTAACCCAGGTCTTCGTACTGTGTTGAGGAACACTGTGTACAGCTAATTCTTACACAACCACAATCTGTAGTACTTCAAATAATATGCTTGTGCCAAGCAAAGGTGTATCAGTTGTGTTATACACATAATATTTCAGCTATTATGGATGTAAATTACTCTCTTCTCAAGTAAATCTAACACCTGCTCCTATATTTACTCTGCATGTTGTACCTATGTGTGTTGAACAAGCCCTGTTTGACCTTCTGCGTGTGGAAGAACAGCATCTCCTGTTTGCCTCAGTTCTTAACTGCTGTACTGGACACAGAAGATGAACAGAGCTGCTCGAGAGCTTCCTGAAACCAACCATCCTACACTGCTCTTTTTACTTTCTTTTTCTTGAATAATGAATAATTTTGACAAGGAGCCAGGGGAAAACACATTGCAGTCAAGTTGAGTTTATTCCAGGTCAAAATAAAAGACTACAAAACCAGGAAAAATAAGTGTTTCAATAAACATGTTTTGCCTAGGTTGGTTTATTTTTAATATTTTCTTCATTTCACAGAAGAGGGTGAGTGATCAGAAGCTAATACCAGTGTAAGATTCATGGGACTAAACCCTAGTGCACTGAGCTATCACATATGTGCTCTCTAAAGTAGATTACCACAACAAATTTTCAAACACAGAAGTGAAGAGATGAACACTGAATTATTCGGCAACAAACACAAGATGTTGATTTAGAAATCCTAAAGGAACATGAGTGCCACAACATCCACTCAGGGGAATCCCAAAACAATGATTCATCGGGAAAATGGAGACAATCCTACACACAGATTTATCAATCGAAACAAGATGTAAATCACAAGTAAGGAAACGTCCCAGCAGATCACCCTACTTTCCTAAAAAACGTCCAGTGAGTTTGTGGTCGGGTTTTTGCTCTGTTCTGAAGTTACAATTTTCAAACTCAGACTTTTGCTCTTTGGGGATGTATTTATTGTTGCTCTTCATCAACTAACTCAACTAATGTATGTGCCCAGGCAGTTGTACCAGCCCTTACATGATGTCATGTAAGTCAGGTATAATTACTCTTTATCTCACTAAAGGATAAAGGGCAAACTGCTTTTTCTGCTTGTGTCTTCTGAGGCTTCTGTATGGGGCTCTTGCAAGCCTTGGCCAAACAGCTGTAAAACCAGGTTTGTGCCCTGCCTCTCTTGGCAGGTAAAGGAGTTACTCCCTTGCCAAATAAATAGGTGAATTAAATAGATCTTGATACTTAGGGAACAATGAGCAGAGAAGTTGATGCATGAGCTTGTAATAGAATTTATCAGAGGGGGATACAACATTTGCATGAACATGCTTGGTTCCATGTCCACCCAAAAGTGCTTTCCAAAGGAGGTGGGTTTAATTCCACATAATTTCTCATTTCCAATGGGGCTTGGGCAGCAGTTTGCAGAGTTCATGTCTGTTTTGAACATGTGTTGCAAAATTCCAGATATCCTCAAAAAACACAGAACAAAGAACACAACAAAGGTCAAAAAGGGAGAAGCCACATGAGTCAGACTGGGTTTTTTTCAACGCCGTTTTGGATTTTTGTGCCTTAGATCCAGCTGTATTCTATTTGAGCCCTTTCTTGAACTGACCCCAGCCATCTTCTGAAGAGCCTGTAATTATGTCAGCTGAGACCTAAAGTTTTGACAGAAGCTGGTGCAAAATCAGAAAGAAGGAATCTCAGCATTGATGTGGAGCAACTTCTGGTCCCAAAAGGGACAATTCCCCATAGCCCTGTACTGCTTATAATTGTTGCCTCTTGCTGGACTTAGTAATTGTTTAGGCACACCAGGCATTGGCACCATTTGTTAATCTGATTTAGGGAACATTCAAGTAGAAAATCGTTGGGTTTTTGTTTTATTGCATCTTCAAACTGACTGCATGGCCCCACAATCACTGGCTTTGGCTGTGTGGGTGGAAAAGGCAGGAGCACACGGCCAAGGACGGGTCAGTAACATGATTGTAAATCACTTGATGCCAAGTGTGAAGCCATACCCCAAGTACTTGTTCAACAGATCATTTGAAAGACACCTCAGGTGTGTCTACAGAGCCCCAGTCACTACAGTGCGGGTACAAGGGCTCACAGAACATGAATGAGCATGAGATTTGCAACAGAAAGCTGCAGGACAGGACTCACTGGGATTGAGAAAGGGGAAGTGTCTGGTAGGTGGCAGAGATCAAAGGTTCTGGCAGCAGTTGTAATTGCCATGACTTGGGATGGGAACACGACAAGGAGCCGAGCACTGGGGGAGAAGGAGTTGGGTGGGGGTAAATGTTTCAGCTGCTGACACCTTGATGGGCAGGCAGCCAAAAGCAGTGAACCATTGCATATGTGCTTGGCACGTGTGTTCTCCTGGGAGAAGGAGTGGACAAAACAGAAAGAAGGAAGCAAAGAAAACATCAGGAAGGAAACTGAAAGCAAGAGAGGAGTTGCTTGGATCAGCTCTACTCTACAAATGTCCTTACTAGCAGGCATAGCCCACGCCTGCTCTAAGTAGTTGCACAATCCGATCTCCATTACACAGCTTAAATGTTCCACATCCTGGAACTTTAAACCATATTTTTATTTTATTATAATTGCAGGTCCTTGGGCACTTTCTAACGACAACTAGAAGTCCTCTTATTTCACAGGGAAAGAAACAGGCAGAGAAGCAAAACACCCAATATTAACACAGGATATTCCCCACCCTGTCATAAAAAGATCCACTTCCCTTTTTCTAGAATGAGTGTGTAAAAAGCAGATGAACTCTTGCAAAACTCCTTGAGGAGCTGAGTAAATACTGAAACATTCCGTTGGCTTAGGAATAAGTTCGTTTCACTAACAAGTTTTGGGTTGCCTTGAAACTCAAGTTTCCTTCCTGCTGGATCTGTACTATTTTTAGAATACCTGTATTTGGATGGTAACTAGGACCAAGCTTGCTAGCTACCACAAAATTCTAGTTCAGAAGGAAAAGCCTTATCCCAAATATTTTATTATTCTGAAATTTATCAAAATAGGACTTATGTCCTATTCCCAATTCTGTGAAAATTTTGGAAAACTTGCTGCATCACACCCATAAACGTGAGGACAAAATTCCAAGTGACTATATTGTATTTGGAAGGGGCTGAAGCAGAGGGAGTTTGGGGAAGTTTATAGAAAACAGATCTGCAAAAAGAAGAACAATATGAATTTTTAGCACAGATGAGAACTGTAGAAATTAGCTGAATTTTCAGGAGGGATTTCGAAAAGCGGCATTCTGCCAGAGGGTCAATAACTACTCCGACATCAAGAGAACTGCTCGGGGATGTGCTAACGTAGCTGCTTTCCTGGGAGAGGATATGAGCCATACCCCTTCTGGACACGGTTCAAGAGCTGTAGCAGGCAAGTGTAAACCCCGTAGTAAAAGCAAACCGGCTTTGACTCATGGAAGGAGACCTCTGTGAGCCTGTGGCCGCGCTGCAGTGCCGTGAGGGGACGCGGAGGGCACGGGGCTGGCGGCGGCGCGGAGCGGAGCGGGCGCGGTACCCGCGGGGATCGTTCCGCGATTGCGGCACGGCCAACTCTGGGCTCGGGGAGGCCCCGACGGCTCCAGCGGAAGGAAACTCAGCGATCTTGAACTGATTGTGCGAAGTGTCTCTGTGCCGAGCGTGCGGGAGGCAGTGCAGGGGCAGCATATGGGGAAGACTGAGGGGTGACAAGAGGAGGAGGGCAGTGCGAGCAGCGTGGGGCCGTGGGGTGGGGCCGTGGGGCGCTCCCGTCGCTGCCCAGCCCCGCGACCCGGGGCGGTGCTGCCCNGGCCGCTCCGCGGTCTCCCCGTGCGCGGCTCGGGCGGCTCGGCCGTGGGCTCCGCGCACATGTGGGCATCGGATGTAAGGGAAATGCTTTTATTCTCTGCTAGAAATCGCCCAAAATTCGTCAGCCGTGTGCGAGGCAGCGCCGGCGGCGCGCCCTGCCCTGCCGCTTTACCGGGAGCGGGGATGCTGAAAATCCAATCTCCTCTTTCAGTAATGTAACGCTTGACAAGGTCGGCAGAAATGTTTTAAGCCGCATCTTCGTTTCCCGGGACTGTCTCTCCCTTAAAACCTCGAGCAGAACCTGCCGGTGCCTGTGCCTTGCGGCGGTGCGGGACCGGCTCCGCCGCGTGTGGGCACGCAGAGCCTCCCCCGTCCCGTGCACCTTCGCTCTTCCTTTAGTATTCCCGATTTTGGAAGCACGAATGTTTTGTTTTAGGAAAGATGCGTGCGTGTCTGTGAGGGCTTCATAAGGACACGGGCTTGAAGCTTTTTTTCTCTGCTCATGTTATCCAAAACCTCAGCTGCAGACATTAAAGAATTGGGTTTTTTTCATCTGCCTACAATTCGGTTTATAACTATGAAATTAATCTTCAGAAAATGCAGGAGGACAAAATAAAAATATGATGAATTTTTTATTACTTTACAACTCTCACGTGGTACTCGATGCAAAGGATTTGCTGATGTTTCCACGTTAGGGCTTTTAGAAATAATATGTTTTCTATGCCTCAGCTAATCTCTGCTGGCTCCTGCTGTGCTTCTTTTCTTAGAAGCACCACCGTGGCTTTGCTTTTTAAGAGTGAAATAATGGCTTGCCTACATTTTGTAGTTGGTCATTGAGTTGTTCTGAAAAATTGCTACAGAAATTTTAATAATGGAAGTATGAGCCTCTCTCTATATATATATAGACAAAAATGTCTATATAGACTTTTGTCCATATAGACAAAAGTACAAGATCGGCCTAACCTATGAGTAAAAGTTGAATTAAAAACATTAAAACACAAGCTTCAGAATTTGTAGATTAATCGAAAACCTACTAGATTTAAATTTTTTATGCTAATGCAATTTATTGATTGATTTATAAACTTTGAATATTAGCACTTCTTTGTGTGGCTAGAAATCTGCAAACTTGAGCACAGTGGCTTCTAATCAAACCTATTAGAAGAAAATGTTTAGAACTTCAGAGTAGCAATCAGGGATGACGTATTTTTTAATGATTTGTTGCTATTGTCAGCAAAAAAAGTTCAGTCATGACAAGATGGAGTGCTTGGAGCTGTGTACTCTTGTTGAAAAACTTTTTTTTTTCCTGACATGGTCAAAAGGACTCAAATTTAATGCCCCAAAGCTCTTCCTAAAGCCTGTCTATGTTTTTGTTAGTGGAAGTGGTAATAGGCAAAGATGTTCTGGCTACATTCAGTTTTTCTCACTGGAGACTGTATTTTTGCAAGAACAAAAAAGGGAAACTTCTGCTCAAACAAAGATGCCAAAAGTTTTGAGTATTCAAATAAATGAAGCAGATTTGGACTAAATCAGTAAATCTTTGTAATTATTCTCATTATCTGTGCAAGCACCCAATATCTGTACATACACATGGACACATGGATGGTAACAGTGTCTGATCTCTGCTATTGCCTGTCCTTGAACTATGCAAAGGTCTGAGAGAGCTCCAGAAGTCTGATGAATTCCCTTCAAGATTTGGCAGCTCTGGCTTTTGGGAAATGTAAGATAATGGTGTCATGGGTGCTTTGAGTAGAATTCTTGCTCAAGGAAGCTCTTTTGATTCTCTATCTTCCCTCTTCCTTGTGCTAGCAGAAGGAAACGTGGCTGCACTGTGACCTGGATGGGAAAACTGATCTTGATGGAATTATTCTGCCCTTTTCCTATGAGCTCTCTTGAATGTTGAGATGGGTTGAGCTTGGTTCCCTGGGACAGCAAGACCTTCTAGACTAGCTGATATCTGTTTGATGTGTTTGTAAAGCTACTGAGTAACAAGGGAACACTCTATCCACAGACAAACAAGTGGTGGTGCTTCAGTGATGGTACCTGGGGATACCCTGAAACAGTCTCCCTGGGCTTCTGGTTCAACATCTTCTCACAGTATATATTAGAGTAGCCCTCTAAAGAAACAAAATCCACTTTCACTTTCTTAGGGAATTCCCAATTGGCGTTGGTTTCTAGAATCAATATCTGACACACACTTTACTTTTTCCTGGAAGTTTGCCATCTTCTGTCACATTTCCCTTCTTTGTTTTCTGATATGACCTTCCAGCTGTGTGATGGGTCTTGAGTAGGCACTGACTCAGTGCACAAGATAAGGAAGGCTCAAGGCGCAAATGGATTTATTGCTGCGACTGTCTCCGAGTCCTGGCCCTGCTCCACTTCTCTTTGGCTTTTGGGGAGGTGAAAGAACGCACTGAAGTGTGCCAGCAGAAAATTACTACTTGTCCCACACTGGTTTTGCTCACCGTGCTGGAACATGGCATTATATGTTTAATAGATAATTGAGAAAGTGATGTGACTTCCTTGTTTTTTAACATCCTCGCATTTGCAATCTTTGGTTTGCTTGATCTTTTCTTAAATTGTGCTTCTAATTTACAGCTGTTGCTTGCAATATGTAATTGTTTGTCTTTTTAAGGATTTCTCTTTAAAACTATGTTGATGGATAACTTTTGGGGAGAACAAATTTCCACAAAATGTATATACTGTTTTTTAATAAAGTTTCAGCATGTGACTCAATGTGCAAAAACTTGAGTACCACAACCACTATGTTGTTGCAGGCTACAATTTCTTAAACATTACTTTTCATTCAATTTGTGCATATTTAAATTATCCATGAGCTGAGGTAGCAAGAACAATAGAAACACTTTTGTGGGCAGTAGCTTATCTGATTGCAAATATGAGCTGAAGAAGTTGAGAAGTTATTTGTGTACTTTTCTGTCAGAGACAAGTCTGCCAGTATTACTAATGGTAAAGTGTGGGCTAACAGGATTGTTACACTGGTAACTCCTTTCTTCTAGGAGCAAAAATTCTTCCATCTCCATCCAACTTGAACTATTCATTTATCCATATCTGTACTCTGAACTGGACATGGAACCCCCCAGAGAACATCAGCAGTAGCTGCAACCTGGAGTATTCCAGTGACATCGTCATTAATGGGGTTCCTGAGGACAGACGAGTAAGTACATCACCTCTTTAAACTCCATGTTCCAGTAAATGTTTCACTGTTATCTCACTGTTATAAAACTCTGTGTGTGAGAGCATATACACATCTATAAATACAATTTAAATATAGCATTTCATTCTTATCATGGGATCAAAACCTCAAAAATGAATCATATCGGCATATGGGATCTTCAGATCAGAAAAATCTGTCTGTTGCTCTCTGATAACTGAGTGCTGATGGTAACACAAAAGTACTGTAATAACAATGGGAAAAGTCTCGTTTCAGTCTTTGCTTATGCAGCTTTCTAGAAAAAATAGATACAGGGCAGTCTGCATCCTTAAGAGTTAAATGGGAATTGCAAAGGCTTATCTCCTTTACTTTGAACTCAGTTTAAAGACACGTGCAGACTTAGCTGTGCTTTGACAGCATTGCATCTTTTGGAGATAATGCCCAGAATTAACATTCCCCCGTTTGCCCCCTCCTGGCACTTACAGTTATTTATGGGGGGGTTATGTTTTAAAGACCGTATGGAGCACATTTGTTCCCTGGAACAGAAGTCCTAGAACTTGTTTGTTTTGTGCTTTCGTTTTCTGTGTGAGACGGTTTGCAGCCCAGATGTGCTCCTTGCTGTGGATTAGCTGCTCTTTGGTCAGGGCATTGCCGTGGTGCCCATTGCTATGGGCTATAGGACAAGTATTTCTGCAATTTATTGCGAGTAAAAAATAAATCCGTGATTCCAAACCCTGGGAATTTGAAGCCTTTGGTAGACCAGCTGTGAGGGAGGCAGTGCTGCTGTTTCACATATGGTTACAATGGATATGATGCCTCTCGAAGCAGTCCTTTGTTGTTGAGCACTGTTCCAGCCTCACAGCCTGTCACTAACACTGGCCTCTTCATGCTGACCACTGTGGTTTTTCTCACAGCTCCAGGTTGTCCTGGCCATGAGTAGGGATGTGGTTTGGCCAGTTTGGAGAAACATTGAGCAACCTGCACTAGTGGAAGGCAGGAACCCACGGCAAGGGGGTTGGAACCAGATGATCCTTAAGCTCCCTTCCAGCACAAACTGTTCTATGACTCTGTGACTCTGTGTTCTTGCAAACAGCTGAGCTGATTTAATGTCACTACTGAAAGGTTGCTCTTTCATTTTTGACACTAATGATCTCTAATAATCTTCACTGGACTTTCAAATGAGCCAGTTGAACTTGCTAATACAGCAGAAACCTATTTATCTCTTTTGATTGCTTCATTAGCAAATAACCAAGTAGAAAGTCTCCTTGGTTAATGAGCTGAATGAGTTCGTGGAAGGATCTAATAAGATGTTAAGGTCATCAGCAATAAAAGAAATTCAGCAGTTTCACAGGACAGGATGAACCAGACTGTACATCTTGCTGCATATTTTTGCTCATAGAACCTGATGTAGATAAGAATTTTTCCTTTTTTTGCTCTTCTTTACCTCCCAGGGAATTTTCTCCCATTTGTTGCTAAGAGATGATAATGTCAGTACTTAAGAGAGACAAAAGAAGTGGCCCAGATGGGGTAAAGGAGTGCAGCTGGCTGCAGCCCCTTAGCTGGGGGCTTTTCTCTTGGGAAGGGCAGAGATACCATGAGATTTGGGCTGGAGGATGAGGGGCTGGGCTCAGCTCTGAGCTCTCTCTTGCTTGTGGGATTGGAGGTTGCGGTCACTGTAGGAAGAATTTGCCACCACTGAGGTCCTGTCTCCCACTATTTTCTCCTACCATGAGTGAGGTGCTGCTCACAACAACGGCCACTGAACTGGGACCTTACCAGCACCTAC
>VZRX01015666.1:2500-16870 GCA_013398075.1 Notiomystis cincta | reverse complement strand
GAATATTTTTAAAAACTAGATAGTTCACAACACTGAATATTTAAAAAAACTGGATATTAAAAAAACCTGACTATTAGGGATGATGGGATGACAAGAGCAGTGTGGTCCCACTTCTCCAGGCATCTTCTCTCAGGAGATGGAGCCTTTTATTACCTGTTGTATTTATTTTTGCCAGTGGTTCACTGCTGACACGTTACAGCTTGGGGGATTTGTCTGGTGGTGGCATTCTCTGAGTGATTATTAATTGTCTGAATTATCAACCACAGGGCCAACAGAACACAGGGATTTGGGATTAAACCCCTGATTTCCAGGAATCACCAAGAATCCCAATTCCACCAACTGCCCTGGCCTGGGAGCAGCCTCAGCATCCCAGGAGCAGCTCGGGAATTTTTCCGAGGCTGAGCCCCTCCTTTCCTTCCCTTGGTATTGAGATAACCTTTGCTGGTGGGTTCATGCACAAACCCACGTGGCTCCAATATTTTATCATGGATAGAGGGGGAAAAAGGAGGGAAGAAAAGGGCATTTTCCCCAAATAATGCTGCTCAGTGTTGCCTCCGGCCCGGGCCCGGGCCCTTTCCCTGCTGGACAAAAACAGAGCCGTGTTTGGAGAGAGCCCTGCTGTAATTGTGGGCAGTTCTATGGAGGGGAAAAATAATGTGGTTTGTCATCAATCTCCCGGTGTGGCACACAAGGGCTGACTTGTTGAAATTTTGTAGGCTGTATTTACAGAGAAAACAGAGGCCTGGTGCTGTGCAGGGCCCTATCGGGTCTGGGGGAATCGTATCAGAGCAAAAAGGGAGGCTGGAATCACAACCTTTCAGGATAATCTGATCCATGGGGGCAGGAAAACTGCTCTGCCCCTGTGAGCGAGATCAAACCCCAGACAATTCATTACTGGGAGTTATCTGTGGGTAGAGACACAGACTGGTTTGGGGCAAGAGCTGATCAATGGAAATCACTCACGTTGATGTTTTACACAGCTGCAGACAACGGGGAGAAGGAAGGATGGATGCTCCCAGCCTTGGGAAATGCAGGATGGAGCAAAACCAGGTGATGTGATGAGGCAAAGGCAGTGGAAGGGGTAACACAGGTCTGAGCTGGGCCAACATTCAGAGAACAAATCTGGAATTATTGTTGCCATCCTACAGTGAGCAGGATTCAAATTAGGGGAGTGTAAAGCTCATGGTATTCTTCACTTCCAGGGAATGTGTGAGTTTTCCAGAGAGGGAGAGCAAAGGAAAGGGAGAAAAGAGGGAGAGAGGCAGAAATCTGGGATAAGTCACCCTAAATATCCTTCCAAACCAGGCAGCACGACACAGTAATTTATAAAAAGCACATTTTGCTTTGGTTATCTTGTACACAGCTTTCATCAGGGTACTGCCCTTTCTTTTCACTTGCCTGTAAAAATCACCTGATGAAATGATGAATGGTTTTTTTAATTCAGTGAATGAAATGAAACAGGAGGGCCACGCTGGTAGCTTTGGGAGGGTTCTACTGCTGCAAACCACTCACTTGTGAATACCATGGATGGCCTCCTTCCTTTTCCTCCTCCCTCACTGCTGTTTCCTGGTTTGGGGTTATTTTTCAGGCTGATGGGATGGTGTGGAAGGCCTTACATGAAGACAGAAGGTGCCAGGGCAGGCAGAGCCCTGCTGGAGGTGTTGGAGACAGAACCGCCACATCTCCCCTGTGCTGAGACACCAAAAGCACAAACACATGACAGGAGCTGCCTGGGGCTCGTTTTTGCCCTGTGAAAAGCAGGCAATTCCTCTGTGGCTGCAGGATTCCTTCAGGAGCCACGGAAAAGCAGCTCAGGGGGAAGAGCCGTGCCTGGAGCAGGGCATGATCACCCTTCACCAAATCCTGTCTCAGGCTGAAGAATTCCCAGCTTTCCCCAGCCTGAGCTGCACCTACACCTCCAAACCAAGGATATCCCAGGCTGCCTTTCCCTGGCAGGAGCTCTCTTTGCAGTCCACGCTGGGTATTTTGGTTTTAATCTTGTTATTCTGCAGAATTAGAAACACCAGGGAAGGTGAAACCCTCCCTGTGCAGCCAAAGGCCTCATCCTGCAACCTGACCATTTTTCTCTTTCACCCAAATAATTCTGGAGGAGATTTCAAAATAAAGCTGACTCTATTTAATATTGCCAACTGAGTCACCCCCATGCATAGCCCTAATACAGAAAAGGNCTCTTTCACCCAAATAATTCTGGAGGAGATTTCAAAATAAAGCTGACTCTATTTAATATTGCCAACTGAGTCACCCCCATGCATAGCCCTAATACAGAAAAGGAGCATTTTTCTTTCGCTTCCATAAAAATATCCAGAGGGCAGTGGCAAGGAGAGTAAATTGAGAAGGCCAAAGTTAAACAAAACCAGTCTCGTACACTTTCTGCAACTTCATTGTCTGCTTTGCCTCGTGCAGGAGGGGAAAAAGCCCTGTAGGTTTGCACTGAACAGGTTCTGGAGTTAAAGGAATGATCACCAAGCCCCAGTGGCTGTTCTGAATCTGCTCACACACTGAATTTTCTCTTTCTGCCCATCCACACCACGGGCTGTGGGTGCTGGGGAATTGCTTGTGGAGTAACCTCCAAATAATTTGAAATTTGCCCAACTTTTAGGTCCAAATCTGGGCCAGGTTTAGGGGGTTTTCTTAGTGGAATGGATGGGTTCATACATGGAGCTGAGCTGCCTGGAGCCCACAAAATTCCAGGGTAAATGGAGTGACCATGCAGGCTGTGTCTATCAAAGAGCTGCACAGAGGAGCTGAGCCTTCCTTCCACAGAATCCCTGGAACTCTGGCTCTGTCAAACCAGTGGCAAAGCTCCCACAGAGCCCCAAGGGTTTGGAAATAAAGGAAAAAGACATTTCTTTTGTGATTTATTGACCAAATATTAGAGTTTTCAATCTTGCATTTGACTGTAGCTCCAACCATTACAACTGAGAAATACAAAAATAAAAATTATCAGCATAGGTCATTGCTTTGACACAGAAATGCTTCACTATTTATGATTTTTTTTTTCTCTTTCCAAAGAGTCTTATATTCATCTCAGGGGGAAAAAAATTTAGAAACATTCAGAGAACAAATCTGGAATTATTGTTGTCATCTTACAGTGAGAAGGATCCAAACTAGGGGAGTGTAAAGCTCATTATATTCTTCATTTCTAATGAATGTGTGAGTTTTCCAGAAGGGGAGAGCAAAGGAAAGGGAGAAAAGAGGGAGAGAGGCAGAAATCTGGGATAAGTCACACTAAATATTCATCCAAAGCATGACACAGTAATTTATAAAATTATTTAATGCCATCATCAAACATTCACTGTATAAAGCAGTTGTTCTTAGAGGGTTGTGAATGACTGGAAATCTCAGCCATTCATTCCAGCCCTGTTCAATTCACCCATTTTCCTGCTGGCATCATTTTGAAGAGCATTTGAATATAAAATTAGGATTTCTCCTGTTCATCCACCTCAGGATGGAAATACAAGGCCCAAGATAAGGAATTTCATGGATTTGCCCCACAGACAGAGCAATTTCTGCTCTCCAGGCTTNTCTCTTTCCAAAGAGTCTTATATTCATCTCAGGGGGAAAAAAATTTAGAAGCATTCAGAGAACAAATCTGGAATTATTGTTGTCATCTTACAGTGAGAAGGATCCAAACTAGGGGAGTGTAAAGCTCATTATATTCTTCATTTCTAATGAATGTGTGAGTTTTCCAGAAGGGGAGAGCAAAGGAAAGGGAGAAAAGAGGGAGAGAGGCAGAAATCTGGGATAAGTCACACTAAATATTCATCCAAAGCATGACACAGTAATTTATAAAATTATTTAATGCCATCATCAAACATTCACTGTATAAAGCAGTTGTTCTTAGAGGGTTGTGAATGACTGGAAATCTCAGCCATTC
Source organism: Notiomystis cincta (assembly GCA_013398075.1). Taxonomy (NCBI): domain Eukaryota; kingdom Metazoa; phylum Chordata; class Aves; order Passeriformes; family Notiomystidae; genus Notiomystis; species Notiomystis cincta. The sequence continues at coordinate 12,972 of VZRX01015666.1, read as the reverse complement.
ATTCCAGCCCTGTTCAATTCACCCATTTTCCTGCTGGCATCATTTTGAAGAGCATTTGAATATAAAATTAGGATTTCTCCTGTTCATCCACCTCAGGATGGAAATACAAGGCCCAAGATAAGGAATTTCATGGATTTGCCCCACAGACAGAGCAATTTCTGCTCTCCAGGCTTTTAAAATGAACCTCTGGGATTCTGGAATTAATCCATTCCCATTTTTAGTCCCACCAAGATTTTCTCCACTGTTTCATCCAAAGTCCATCAGAAACAATGGAAATTTTTCATTTCCAATGTGGGATTTAGAATAAGACCTCAAGCAGCCATGAAATAAAGGGAGCACTATAAAATGAAGCATAAATACACCCATAAATCATTGTTAAACTGTTCAAAATTTCCAGAAATCATTGTTAAACTGTTCAAAATTTCATGGAGAATAGGATGATTTGGGTTTCTTTTCCTGCAGGATTTGGAAATTCTTTTATGGATTCACAGGCAGCAATGGGAATTCCCATCAGGTGTCAGAAGCTGGCTAGAAATGTACAAAAAATCTCATTTCTCTTACATTCAGTGACACAGAATTCCCACCATTCCTGAGGGAAGATCATTGCTCTGCATGGATTCACTCTGGCTAGAAAACCACCCCAAGTGATGCTGTTTGTCTTTTCAGAAATTGCTAAAAATACATTAAAATTAACAATTTTAAATGCATCTCCAGAAGTTCCTGACTGGGATTTAAAGAGTTTTGGGGGGTTTTGCAGCCCTTTGTTCCAAATGCAGGAAGCAATGTGATGCAGGCTCAATTTTCACTTAATTTAAGATTTTTCCACTCAGCTCCTGTCTTCCTCTCTCTGCTCTTCACAGAAATACCTCCATAAATACCTATAAACACATGTTCTGCTATGTCTGTGCATCCATATTCTCCTTTTTTTAACGCCAAGACACTTTTCAGCTCAGAGAAAGTCAGCCCCTCTTGGATAATTCCAGCACCAGGGTCTTTGGGGATGGATTTCAGCATCAATCCCCCAAAGCCTTGTTCCCTCACCCAAGCCAATGATTGCATTATTATTTCTTCTTCTGTCTTCGAGGGGCTGATGAGATCATTTATTGTTTTTAAGGGTTAATAGAGCCTGTCAGGGTCTTTTTGCCTCACTGCTGCTGCAGGATCAGTAACAGCTCCCAGCTCCATGATGCTAAATCAGACCACACTTTCCTGAAGAAAAGAAAAAAGGGGAAAAAAAGCAAATTTAGCATGGAGAGAGGAGAAGCAGTTCAGTCTGGTTTAAAGGAAGGGAGGGAGGGAGTCAGGGGGAGCAGGGACTAACTTTGGAGAGAAAATAACAAACTTTAAGTCCTGAGGTCTTTCCTCTATATTGAAAAGGCAGTTTGGAAAGGAAATTAGTAAAAACAAACAGAAGGTGCCAAGGTTTCTTTATCATACCTGGAGTAGGATATGCTGAATTCCACAAGGCCTTGAGCTGGCGCCTGGTGCTGCCTTGGAAAAAATGGTACCCACGGCTCTATAAAATGATCTATTGGGACTTCAAAGTCGTGGCAGCCCCGTGTGGCACAGGATGTGCTCAATTAATTATGTGATTTTTAAATGACAGGGGTTGGGGAAAGTAAAAATAATATAAAAAGGGCAGGGAAAAAAAAGAAACAAAGAAAAAGAACACGCTGAAGAAGAAGGAAAAAAAAAAAGGTTTTTAAAGAAAATAATATTAGGGAAAAAATGGGAGAAGTAAACTGAAAGGCCTTGTTGTCTGTCTGCCAAACAGCAGCAGCAGATAAGGGCCGGGGTTGCCGTGGAAACTCAGGCCCGTAGGAGACAGAATCCAATTTCAGAAACCACAAAATCAACATAAACGTGTGCAAAAATAAAAAGGTTTGTTTGGCAAGTAATGAGGAGAAGGCTCCCAATGTATAAAGCAGATGAACCGGGGTGACCTCGGCCAACTTTAAGCCATAATAATGCTGATGTCCCACGCAGCTTTGGCACCTCTGGAAGGAGCAGGGACACGACCAGTTCTTATCATCCAATTGCCACCCTTTGGCTGGAATATCCAGTCCCCCACCTCCCTCTCCCTTTGCCCCTCTGCCAGAAAATACAAGGAGTGAGGAGGGAGGAGTATTCATTAAAGCACTGGGAGTAATCTCATTTTAAACCTCCAAAGAGGAGCTCCAAAGAGCTGATGCTTTTCATTCAGTTTTCACCTGTGTGTTGTCTGCTAACAGTGGGCAAAACCATTATTTATAAAAATAATTCCTCCTTTCCTGCCCTCAGTGTGGCCAGAGAAAAGCAGACCTGAAACCATTTCCGAGTTAGGAAGATTTGGCAATTGCAACTTTTGCAGTTTGCCTGGGAAAAACTGTTACAGTGATGATAACAATATAAAATTTACATCACTGGAAGGACACCAGAACCTTCCAGCACTGTGCAAGTCCAATGGCCAACACTAAGAACCAAACTGGTTTTTCAAAGGAAAATTAAAGAGCCCATTCTGTGATTTATTCCCTCTTGCTGCCCATGCAAGGCAGAGGTTTTATTTCCATTAAAATTTGTCACTACTTGGAGAGCACGGTTGCACAACCACGTTGCTGCTCTGAGGAGAAAAGGGCTGGAGGTGGAGGGGGAACCTGTGGGATTCATTTTTCCACAATTTGTGTGTCCCCAATACTTTTGTTTTATGAGTGCTTCCCCAAGCACAGCAGCCTCGTCCTTTTCCAGCCCTTAATTTGGGAGGTCAGTTCATGTTTTACCCCCAAACTGATTTTCTGCCATTTCCATGGAATCACGGAATGGTTTGGGTTGGAAGGGACCTCAAAGCTCATCTTAAATCCATGGGCAGCGGCACTTTCCACTGTCCCAGGATGCTCCAGCCTGGCCTTGGGCACTTCCAGGGACCCAGGGGCAGCCACAGCTTCTCTGGACACCCTGTGCCAGGGCCTGCCCACCCTCCCAGGGAACAATTCCTTCTCAAAATCCCATCCAACCCTGCCCAACAAACTCCTGGGCAGCACAACCGAGATCTTGGGCACTGCAGACACCTGGGGATTCTCTAACCCCATCCAAGGTCATCTTTTTTAGGAAGAAACTTCACAGTGGAGCACAGGGGAAAGAGGCTGAGGAAAACCTAAGCTGGGAAATGCCAGAACATCCCTCACTGTTACAAATAATTGGCATTTTCAGCCAGACTGAGGGAAATCAGGGAGCAGCTGTTCAGCAAGTTTGAGGGAAAAGCCTTTCTGTGTCACCACTCGAGCTAGAAGAGGGGCAGGGACAGCCCGGGGTGGCTGCGTGGGGACAACCCAGCAAACTCTGTGGCCCCAGCAGGGATTTTTCCCTGTCCCTTTCCCCAAACTCACTGGGTTGTCAGCACAACCCAGGGGGGGCTGGCCCACCACCCCCAGGCCACATATATCACCTAAGGGGCCACGTGTGTCACCTCCTGGGCCACGTGTGTCACTTCACGGGCCACGTGTGTCACCTCACAGGCCGCATGTGTCACCTCGCAGGCCATGTGTGTCACTTCACAGGCCACATGTGTCACCTCACGGGCCACGTGTGTCACCTCCTGGGCCATGTGTGTCACTTCACAGGCCACGTGTGTCACCTCACAGGCCATGTGTGTCACCTCGCCTCCAACATCCCACGAAGGGCGGGCCAGGCCCCCACACTGGAGCAAACACCTCGAGAGTCTCTTTGTCCTTGTCACCCCGTGCTGCAGGGCTTTCCAGGAGCTCCCCCTCCTGCAGACATTCCGTGTTTGTCCCTGGGATCCGCGGGAGGGGACGAAGGGACCGGGATCCCGCTCGCCAGCCCAGCAGCCTCCGGAGCCAAGGGGCGACAGCGGAGCAGGCACCGGGATTGGGAATAAAGAGCTCTGTGTTCCCACCTGGAGTTATTCTGGCCTGGGCTTTCCAAAAGCACCCACAGGGTTGGATGCATCGGGATTTTTGTGTGGTCAAGCGGGCCCTGCTGCGCTCCGAGGGCTCCAGGGTGGACTCGGCTCCCCAAAAAGGAGCTCCTAACCCACAGGCAGACACCGAAAATCAGTGCCAGCCCTTCCATCGAGCTCCAGAAGCTGGGTAATGAGAATTGCTCCTTCTCTCCTGCAGTTTTCCACCAGGATGGGACTCAGCTCCCCAAAAAGGAGCTCCTAACCCACAGGCAGACACCGAAAATCAGTGCCAGCCCTTCCATCGAGCTCCAGAAGCTGGGTAATGAGAATTGCTCCTTCTCTCCTGCACATTTCCAGCAGGCCAAATATAATGAGGGCCTATATTTTAATGGGCAGTAATGTTTAATATTTGACATTGGGTAAATACGCTCTCCTCACCACCAGAATAATTTCACACAGCTTTAGGGTGGAGCTTTGAAAAGCTGCTGGGTAATGGAGTTCAAACTCGGCTGTGCTCAAGGCCCAGACTGTTTGGAAAGTCCCACCCTTAATCTGGGATCATTAGAAACCTTTCCCAGCCTGTAAATCTTTGGGTTTGCAAGAATGGTTCTACCAAAAAAATGAAACCACAGCACCTGAGGTCAGATCTTGTCAGGGTGGGGGTGTTCCTGAGGACATCAGTGATGTCACAGCAGGGAAAATTTCTATTTCTGCAGGAAAAAAAAAAAAGCCTTGGCAATGCAGACACATGGAAAAGGACATAAAGAACAAAAATATAGAGCTGAAATGTAAATAGGTTTAGTGAAATGTGGCTCCAGGTTTGTCCATGCCCCACAAAAGGGTTTGAAATATCTGGATATACTGTCATGTCTTCTTTTTTTTAATTTTTTTAAGTACTTTAGCAGTCTATGGCAGTTCAGTGGATGAGAGCAGCAGGACTGGGTTTAAAATGATGGATATTTTCAAATGGAGCTATAAATCTTTCCAGGCTCACAATCTACTTCCTTTTGAAAAATGGGTGATGGCACATGGAAATTTATAGTTGTAAGGAATTGTGTTTGGTGTCGATGCAGCAAATTTGGAACTGCTCCTTTTGAGGGGTGATTCTCATCAAATGGGTGATTCCCATAAAATCAGATGGGAAAGATCCCTACAAAGATTTAGGAAGGGGATGCACTGATCCAACAGGGATTAACACCTCCAAAAAGCTGCTTAGTGACAGGAGAACTTCAGATCAATGCAATGAAACAATCAAGGATTTATTAAATAGGGCAAACTTTAGGAAAAAATGGAAATGATGGGGGATTTTTGAGCAGCAAATCAACTTTCCTAAAGCGGTGCCTGGACTGCAGGAATTCCAGAGTCTGGGTTTGGTGGGATCCGAGTGAATCCAAAACGATTCCAGGGTCAATCCAGTGCTGCTCCCCTTTTCCTGAGAATATTTACCAGCATTCCCTAGGTTTTCCTGGGGCTCTGAGTGGAGGCAAGAGGTAAAATGTAGGATTACCAGGGTGGTGAAAGCAGCTCTGAGCTTCAGCCACCCTCAGTGGCTCAGCAATAACCCCTGGGGCATTCAGGAACAGGGCACCAGGCCCTGAGGATGGCTCCTGTTCCCAAACTCCAGAGTTTCCTGAGATGTCTCCTCCAGTGTTTTTCTGTACCAGCTGATAATAATGGAATAAATTCTCCTGGAATAGAATAACAGAGCCTCCTTAAACCACAACATTGAGAACCAGACTTGTTTTTCAAAAGAAAATTAAAGAGCCCATTCTATGATTTATTCTCTCTTGCTGCCCATGCAAGGGCAGAGCTTATTTTTCCATTAAAGTTCAGCTGCTCTCCTAGCATGAGGAAGAAAAATGCCTGCAAACACCACATTTGTTAGGGCTGCTTGAGATGGAATAAACTCCAAGTAGCACCTTTTTCTATTTAATCCATCTCCCAAAGCTGTGTTGCCTCATTAGGGGTGTTTTTCAGGAATATAACAGCAAACAGAGGTGCTTCAGCTCTTCCTGGCTCAATCCCAGCCTGGTTTGGGTGTTGGGGTTGGGTGGGTGCTGGGGACATTTTCTGCCCAATGTCTCACCCCAGAACAACACTAAGCTGAAAACCAGGCAGCGAAATGAGCTCTGGTTTTGGTGAGGTTGATTAAGCAAGACAAAATCAATTAATGTCTGAGACCTCACAGGTTCCTGGAGGCAAATTGTTCCAATTACCATCACCTGAGAGCAAATTAGGAGCAATTAAAAGGAGCAGCTGGGATTTCACTGAGTCACTCCCGTCACTGTCATCTCCCTTCCATTTTAGGCTCATTAAAAAGGTATTTTGCCCATTACATTTTTCTTTAACGGTGGCATTTTTCACTTGAAATGGTTACAACCAGCTTTGTACATTTGGGAATGTTCCCTGAAGTGGAGATGGGTGAGGGATGTGTTTTATGCTGACTGTGGCTCAGGTAAAACCTCTGCAGGGGCTGTTGTTGTTACAAACTCCAAGAGCTGGTTTGCCCAAGGAGACTCTGGAAAATCCAGAGCTCTGGGCACAGCTTTGGCCTCTCTCAGAAAGACAAAGAAAAATCCATTTTCTCTCCATTATCTCCCCTGAAACAAAGCAACAAGGTCTGGTTTTTTTTTGGAAATATTCCCACAACCCACATCTGAGTCCAGGGAAGGCTTTGGTCGAAGATCTTTGAAATATGAATTAAGGAATCAATCCCACCTCACCCAGAACTTGGGAAATTAGATTTCAGTTACTCAGCATCACACAGAAAACAGGAATCCCAATTTATGATATTCCCTAAGAGACTTCACCACCCTTAACTCATTCCAACCTAAAGATGAATCCACTCTCCACAGCCTGGCACTGTCGAATCCAACTTCCCCCATCTGACCCTTCCCAGCCATTCTGCTCCACCTGCATTCCCAGATCTTTTGGATATTCCCCATCACCTGCACCCTCAGTCTCATCCCAGTGCTTTGGGTGCTGAGGTTTCCTTGGAGTTTTTCCATGGTGGAAGGATTCCTGCCAAGCGAGGAATGTTCCTGGACAGTGGGAGGCGGGATCAGCCCCAGGAGTGGGGAGGAGCAAAGGCATTTTTCCTGGATTTTACCCATGGATTGATCCAGCTGATCCCTTTGCCCCATCCCCACCACTGCTGAATCCAAACCCCTTTGCAAAAGCGGAGGCAAATCCCACCCCCAGCAAAGATGGGCACAAATGTCCCAAGTGAGGGGTTTTTTTGGCAAGAAGGGCATTTGCAGTTGCACCAAATCACTGCCCAAATCCATCCTGTTGGGGGCAAGGCAAAGAGGAGCTGCTGGGGATCACGGAATCATGGGATAATGAATGTTGGAAAAGACCTTTAAGACCATCAAGTCAGACCATGGTCACCATTAAATCATGTCCTCATGTGCCACAGCTGCAGGTTTTTTGGACACTTCCAGGGATGGTGACTCCACCACTTCCCCAGCAGCCCATTCCAAAGCCTGACAATCCGTTTGGTGGAGAAATTCTGGGAGATGTGGCATTGTAATGGGCAAATGGAGAGGGGATGGCAATTCCTGCCTGGAACTGGAGCAGGAAAGTGTCCCTGTGTACAGGAAAGTGGAAGGTGGGCAAGACCCCTCCTCGGGGAAACGGGAAGCAGAGACCAGGCTGCAATTCCAAGCAGGAGCTTGGAAAAGAAAAGGAACTAAAGAATTAAGATGGGTAGAATCAAAGTCACACTTTTCAGGCAGTCAGGACTGGGTTTGTTGTTGGATGTTTCAAAGGTTAAGAGTGTCCCCAGTGAAACACCGGCTGTCAGACTGGGAGGTACCACCCAAGGCAAAAAAAGCAAATTAAAAAATAAGCCTCACACCCACCAGTCTGCCACCAAATGTGCCCTGTCATGCCGAGGGACTGCTGGAGGAGAGGAGAGCAGAGGAAAGCAGTTCGTTCCAGCCCTAATAATTCTGATGATTCATCGCTCCGAATTAGCCGAGCTCTTTGGGGACAGCAGCAGCAGGATCCCGCTGCTGCCTTTGGGATAATAAACACTCCTGGTAAACACTGCTGCCCCAGCCCCTAAATATCCACCTCACCCCAAAAATGAGTCACAGCTCCCACCCAGCTCCCCTGCGCTCAGCACCATGGCCATGCCACCCTTCCCCACGAAAGGCTCTGGGAAGCTGCTGGGATTTGTTGGATAAATAAATAAACTGGGGATGTATTGATTGGGATGGGGATGCCCAGGCACACACACACACACACACACACACACACGTGTGTGTGCACACTCACACATGTTTCAGTGGGAAGAAAAAGGGGTTTTTTGGTCTGAGGGAGCAGGGAGGGCTCCGTGCCAAGGAAACGCCAGCGAGCGGCGCGTTCCACCGGAGGTGTTGACAGTGGATAATAAATCCCGGCCCTACCTAACATTTACAGGAACATTAGAAAATAAAGTGAAACGGCGTGAGCTGGTTCCCAGGGCAACCAGACAAACACAATAAACAGGCCTCAGAGGTAAGAGTAACTTACACCATCCTCCTGGGGCTCAAATATATCACTTTACATTAGCCTTCTGCTGGGGCTGCTCCTGAAAGCTCTTTGTTTTATTATTATTTGAAAAAAAGAAAAAGACCAAAAAAAAAAAAAGAAAAAAAAGAAAAAAAAGTGGTATTTTCTTAGTGCATATCGGCGTGAAATGGAAGAGTTCCTTTGGTTGCTGGTCTTTATAGGTCTTTTACTGCACATTAAAGCTCCTGTGCAAATAATAATGACTATTAATAAATCTTTATAAAGGACTGTGTCCCTCTCCTGCAGAAGAACATTATTAATAAGGTGGCCAGAACCCGGGGCCTTTGCTGGCCCAATAAAACCTTGTTTTGAGGGGTGTTTTTCCTCAATACAGATAGAAAATTAACTGTCAGATATATGGGGTGGCTAAGCCAGACTTTCCTGATTCAACAGCCTTCCTCCAACTCTGCTTGTAACCAGACCTGGGGTTTAGATCTTGCTGTCACTAATTTTAGGGGAATGTCCTGCACCCAACCAGGTCATAGCAGCTCAGGCTCATTAAATCCCAGCACAACCTGTACAAAATAATGACATTTAGTTCTAAAAATCAGCCAGTAAATCTCTCTTCACCTGCCTATGGTGGAACCCTGCACACATATTCCATCAGTATTTCAGATGCAATCCCTAAACACGTAATTTTTGGGATGAAACTGTCCAAGAACATGGAGATGGGAGCAGGAAAGTGAGATTTGGGGAGGTGAAGCAGTTGTGATAAGTTTGGGAATGATGTGACAGCTTTGGGAATGTGATCTTAGAAGCTCCTCAGCTTTTAAGACCACCCACATGTGATTTACCCCCCGATGCATCACCAGTGCTGAAGGGACCAATTTTGCCCATTTTTCCCCAGTCCTGCCCACCCAGTGCTGCAGATGTTGTGCTCCAGGCTCTTATTTATCCTTGTTGAGCCACCTTTCCGTGGTTTTCCGGGATTCTTTGGGCTTGTGCTGTCCCAGGATGGCAAACACGGTGAGGCTCCGTCCTGGAGCAGTGTCCTGGTCACTCTGACCGGGCACAAACCGGCTGAGTCAAAGGCAACACACGGAACATGTGAATCTGGGCATCCTAAAAGAGGCAGCAGGAGTCACCCAGCTCCTTTTCCTCCACTCCTGAGCTGTTCTTGTGGGAAGAGCAAGATGGGAATTGCCTGGAAACAGAGGGGGTGCCAGCAAAGAGCCCCAGATTTCCAACGGTGCTCCAGCAACACCTGGCAGCCTTCTCCCTGTGTTCTCCAAGCTTTTCTGCACAGGAATGACACTTGGAAGCGTGGATGCCAGCCTGGCTGACAAGGGAAGGGCGGGGTAATCACATGTTCCTGATTTCTTTGCCACATTTAGCTCCGTCCTCTCCAGACTCGCACGGCTCTCGGGTGGAGCGCCCCTGCCAAAAGCGGAGCCGCTGCTGGGAACACGTCCCCCCCTCCAGCCTGCTGTGTAAAAGCTGAGTAAAGGCAGAGCTCACACAGTGGAGGTGGCTTTTTTCCCCTTTTTTTCATGACTAAATCACCGCCCTATTGATGACTAATTAGAATGAGTGAGGTCCAGATGGCCAGAGTCTTTAATGAGGCCAATTAAGGATCCGAATGTTTTCATACCGTGCCCGTTTTCCTAGAAAGACTAAGCAGCAGCGGAGGTCTCACCTCCTGCTCCAGACCCAGGCCAGCAACTTGATCCTGGAGGATTTAATAAATAAAAGGTCAGACATGATAAGGAAGAAGCCAGGGTAGGTTTGCAGCAGGGAGGCTCCATGTCCTGCTCAGCCTCCAAGATTCCTGCCAAAGGTCATCCCTGAACACCTTAAAGCCCTTTCTTGGGAGGGCTGTCCAACTTCCCTGTCTCCATTTTCTGGGGTTTTGCTGCTCTGCTGAGTCACAGCCACGAGGAGAGGAGCTGTAACACCATGAACCAGAATTTCCTATTTCCAACCTGAGCACGGAGCAGCTCACGAGGTTTCCACCCTTGTTTTGCAGGTTTGAGGAGGGTGTCCAAGCAACTGCTCGGGAGTGTTTATTTGAGCTCCA
>VZRX01015664.1:0-14698 GCA_013398075.1 Notiomystis cincta | reverse complement strand
CCTGGTGATCCTGGCAAGGGGGGTTCACAGTGGTATTTGTGTGAGGATCCCAGTGATGCCTATGTGGGGGTCTGGGTGATCCCAGCAGAGGGTCCCAATGGTACCAGTTGGGGAGCCTCCGGTGATATTGGTATGGGTGTCCAGTGGTGTGTGGGTACCAGTGTGGGGTGCCTGGCGAATCTGGCAGGGGTCTCACAGTGGCAGCAGTATAGGGGTCCTGGTGACCCTGGCAGGAGACTCACAGTGGTACCAGTATAGGGGTCCTCGTGACTCTGGCAGAGGATGCACAGTGTGGGGGTTCGGTAATCCCAGCAGAGAGAGCCTGGTGCTACCAGTTGTTATGACCTGCCCCCCAAGGCGAGAGTAACACCAGCGTGGATTAGAGTGAAAGGAGTCTTAACGATTGGTGTTTGTAAATATGTATGTGTAGGGTTTATTTTAGAACAGTTAGTTTGCAATGGAAAGCAGGTATGTAACTGTTTTGGTCATTGTTATCTACAGCAATATAGCAATATGAAAGCATAAAGGCGTTACTTTAAAGAAATGTATAAGGGAAAAGAGAAAAAAAAGAGCAAAAAGATAAGGGTAAAGACAGGCTGGCAGATCTTGTGACTTGATTGTTGCAATTTAGTTGTCCCTTGGTCGAAGTGATGGTCTTGATCTGTCGGCGGTGGAGGAAGAAGCACACTGAACAGAAAGTCAGATGGGTTAAAATGCGATCAGACTCGGGGAGAACGCCCAGGTTTCAGTCCCCTGGTGAAAGGCCTCAGAAATCAGTCTGGGAGTGCTTCGAGGGTCTTTGATCCTTCATGATCCCTTCTCAGCTGCCTCTCACGGCAGCGCAGTTCAGCCAGTAATGCCGAAGGGAAGGTGTTAGAACTGAGCGAGTTGTGCCAAGGGTGTGACGAGAACGACAATCATGCCTTGCAGGATGCAAGCAGTGATAGTTCACCCCCTTTGTTTTATGCACATTGGGCAGTAGTACCCCAAACCTCTCCAGGGATGGCAACCTGGCCCCAGCAAAGCACTCTGGCTCCTGCATAAATGGGGATTATTTTGAGTAATTACTCCATAACGGTCCGGTTTCACACCAGTGTGGGGGTCCTGCTGATACTGGCGGGCGGTTTCCCGAAGGAGGAAGGGTTTCCCATTTCCATCCTCCTCGGGGGATGTTGCGGGGGAGGGAGGGTCCTGTCTCCAAGGGGCTGCTCCCCAGGCGGTGCGGGGTGCGGTGTGTCCCGGGTTCCCGGGGGGCGGCGGGGCCGGGCCGGTCGGTCCCTCCCCGGGGCCGGGCTCTTCCTGGGGAAGAGGAAGTGCTGGATCCCGGCCGAGCGGCGCGGCGAGCGAGGGGCGCAGCACGGGCGGGTGGGTCCGGAGCGGGTCCGGCCCGGGGCGGTCCTGGGGCGGGGAATGTGCTAGCCCTGACTCAGAGGCAGCTGAATGGGGCAGGAGGAGGAAGGGAGGGGGTTCGAAACTACTTTGCCAGGCCAGTGCTGGGCACAGCCGCGTTCGACCGCGCGGGCCGGTTTCCCACGGTCACGATTCTCTCGCCGCAGCCGCCGAGACTCCGGGGCGAGTTCTGCCCTGTTGTCCCCCTTTTTAGCCCTCACCTCCTCCTTCCTCTCAGTTCCCCATTCTCATCCCACTCCATTCTGTCCCATCCCCAGGCGTGTACCCTGACGCCTCCGCACCCCGGGCCGGACTGGGGTCTCCGGGGAGCCATGGGATCCCTGTTCCGCAGCGAGGAGGTTTGCCTGGCCCAGCTCTTCCTCCAGTCGGCTTCTGCCTACAGCTGCATCAGCGAGCTGGGCGAGCGCGGGCTGCTGGAGTTCAGAGACGTAAGTAGGAGCTGGGGGGAACGTTTCGGGGTGTCTAGGGTACAGAGGGTCCGGCTGGGTGGGCCTGAGTGCACTGGGTTTGGGGTGGGTATTTTAGGGTGCCCTGGGAACTGGGAGGTTGGTCAGGGTGGTTTTGGTGCCTGGGCTGCCTGTTTCCCCGGGATGCTTAACCGCCCCCCAGTCCAGTGTGGAGCTATGTCTTGACTGTAACCCCGCAGCTGAACCCCAAAGTGAGCCCCTTCCAGCGGCGCTTCGTGGGCGAGGTGCGGCGCTGCGAGGAAATGGAGAAAACTTTCAGTGAGTGCCGGGGGACCGCGGGGCTGACTTTGCGGGGGCTTCTCAGGGGAACGCTGTGCTCGGCCCTTCAGTCTGACCGTGTCACCCCTTCTCCAGCCTTCCTGCAGCAGGAGATGCGGAGCGCGGGGCGGGTGCCGGGTCCATGTCGCGAGAGCCCGCGGGCGCCGGTGGCGCGGGAAGCGCTGCGGGTGCAGGAGCAGTCGGAGCAGCTGGCGCAGGAGCTGCGGGAGGTCACACGGAACCGCGCGTCTCTGCGCGGCCGCCTGCGGGACCTGCGCCAGTACCTGCACGTGCTGCGCGAGGGACAGCGCTTCACCAGCCTGCCGGTGGGTCCGGGGCTCCCCGCCGACCTGGGGGTGCTGCTTTATGCCTCAGTTTCCCCCAGGCTCATCCCTCTGCTCCGCATCGCTGCAGGCCCCCCATGGCTCCCCGCCGCGGCCACGGGCTCTCTCGGAGCGTGAGCCCATCCTCGACCCCTCCCTGCACCAGCACCTCGAGCGCAAGATCAAGTGAGAGGGGGAAGGCTGTGGGGCGAGTGGTGGAGAGCGGCTCTGGGGCAGCGGTGGGGCAGCGGTGTGGCCGTGGAGCAGCTGGGAAGCTGTGGGATAAGGCTTGGAGATGACCTGTGTGGCAGTGGTGCAGCCATGGAGTGGTTTGCCTATCCCAACACTCCTGCCGTGTCTCTGCAGCTTTGTGGCCGGTGTCATCCACCCGTGGCGAGTGACCGCCTTTGAGCGGCTGCTGTGGCGTGCCTGCCGCGGGTACCTGGTGGCCTCCTTTGTGGAGATGCCTGAGCCCATGGAGGACCCGGCCACTGTGAGGCAACACCGGGGGCGAGGGGCGGGGGCGCTAGCATGGCTGTAGGGGCTGGGACACCAGAGTGACATGGACTGTGCTGTCCCCAGGGCGAGAGCATCACCTGGGTCATCTTCCTCATCTCCTACTGGGGCGAGCAGATCGGGCAGAAGATCCGCAAGATCTCGGACTGGTGAGTGGCCAGGCGTCCACCGACAGGTTTATTTAGTAACACTCACTCTGGACCCCACCGCGGGGCTGGGCTGGGGAGCCCTGACACCCCCTGACATGGTGATGTCCCTCTGTCCCAGCTTCCACTGCCAGGTGTATCCATACCCGGAGAGCGAGGCCAGCAGGACAGACACCATTACTGGGCTGCATGGCCAGATCCAGGATCTCAGCGTGGTGAGCTGGGTGCCATGAGGGGATGTGGGGGCCATGCCTGGACTGCCATCCCTGACGCAGGTGCCCGCAGGTGCTGGAGGAGACGGAGCAGTACCTGGCGCAGGTGCTGGACAAGGTGGCGCTGGCGCTGCCCACCTGGCGCATGCAGGTGCAGAAGATGAAGGCCATCTACCTCATCCTCAACCAGTGCAGCTTTGATGTTACCGAGAAGTGCCTCATCGCTGAGGTCTGGTGCCCCGTGCGGGACCTCACCCAAGTGCAGGATGCCCTGCGCCAGGGATCCGTGAGTGGCTCAGCATCCTCGTCCTGGGCATGCTCGATGTCCCCATGTCCTTGCACCAGGGATTGTTCAGGGCACCAAGATTGTTCAGGATTGTTCCATGTTTTTGTTCTGGGGTTGCTCAGTGTCCTTGTGTCAGGAGTTGCTCTGTGTTCCCATGTCCTTGTGCCCGAGTTTCTTGGTGTCCCACATCTTCACATCAAGGGTTCCTCAGTGTCCCCATGTCCTTGTGCTAGGGCTTGTGTCCATGTCCTTGTTGTGGGGTTGCTCAGTGACCCCATGTCCTTATGTCAGAGGTTACTTGGTCTCCCTATGTCCCCTCATTATGGTGGGGCATGTGCCAGGCTGGGGGGAGTTGTGGGGTGGGTGCCAAGAACAGGCTTCAGGTGCTGGGCAGGGGTTGCAGGGGGCTGGTGCCGGGAAGGAGGCTGTTCGGGGTGGGTGTCTGGGTCATGCTCCACGTGCTGGGCAGGAGAGTGCCAGGGGTGCCAGGATTAGGTTCTAGGTGCTGTTCCCGCAGTACCAGAGCGGCTCCAGCGTGGAGTGCTTTGTGCAGCGCGTCCCCACCTCGGAGATCCCCCCCACCCTCATCCGCACCAACAAGTTCACCGCCGGCTTCCAAAGCATCGTGGATGCCTACGGGGTGGCCAGTTACCAGGAGGTGAACCCCGGTAAGGCCCCCTGGCACCCCCTGAGCCCCGGGGCTGAGAGGGGGACATCTTGTGTAACCCAGTCCCTGTGTCCCACAGCACCCTACGCCATCATCACCTTCCCCTTCATCTTCGCCATCATGTTCGGGGACGTGGGGCACGGGCTGCTCATGTTCCTCTTTGCGCTCTGGATGGTGCTGTATGAGGACAGCCCTCGCCTGCAGCAGGGCACCAGTGAGGTGGGGGCAGGATGGAGCAGGATGGAGGGGTGGGACGCAGTTGGAGACACGGGATGGGGTTGGGGGCATGGAGTGAGGTTGGAGGTGTGGGACATGGTTGGGGACACGGATGGGGTTGGATGATACAGGATGGGGCTGGTGGCTTGGGGCAGGGACAACATGGGTCAGGGCTGGTGCTGTGGGAGGAGAACAGGGGAGATGGTGTAGGACATGGGAGCCGTGTTTGCTCCCCTAGATCTGGCTGACATTCTTCAAGGGGCGCTACCTCATACTGCTGATGGGCGCCTTCTCCATCTACACTGGCTTCATCTACAACGAGTGCTTCAGCAAAGCCACCGCCATCTTCCCCTCTGCCTGGAGCGTGGCCACCATGGCCAACCACTCCTCCTGGAGGTGGGGTCCCATCACTATGCCCCCTGCCTGGCTCCCCATCTCCCTGCTAGCATTGAGGCCCCTTGCTCTGTCCCCAGCTCTGCATACCTTGCCACCCACCCCTCACTCACCCTGGACCCCAATGTCACCGGTGTCTTCCGAGGGCCGTATCCGTTTGGGATCGACCCAGTGAGTGTCCCATGGGGATGACAACGAGGTGGGACTCTCTTTGGGGTGGTGCAGAGTCTCACTCACCTTGTTTGTGACAGATCTGGAGCTTGGCCACCAACCACCTCAACTTCCTCAACTCCTTCAAGATGAAGATGTCGGTGGTGCTGGGCATCGTGCACATGGGCTTCGGTGTTGTGTTGGGGGTCTTCAACCACCTGTGAGTCCTTGGGCTGTGCCCACGGGCTCTGGTCATGTCAAGGGGACTGGGATTGGACTCACCTGGGTGGGATGGGGTGGCAACTGGGTCTTGTACCCCTACACCTCAGTGGGTGCTGAGGACATGCGAGGGTGAGGAGGGACAGGCTGAGCATGGCTGATGTCCTCCCACCCAGGCACTTCCAGCAGCGGCACCGGCTGGTCCTGGAGTTCCTCCCAGAGATGATTTTCCTCCTGGGTCTTTTTGGCTACCTGGTCTTCCTCATCTTCTACAAGTGGATCACGTTCAGTGCTGCTGACTCCCTGGTGGCCCCCAGCATCCTCATCCACTTCATCGACATGTTCCTCTTCACCTCCAATGCCGAGAACCTCCCACTCTACCCGGGGCAGGTACCACCCCACCACCCTGGCGGGCACCTATTCTCCACCCCATCTGGGAGAGCAGGTGTCAGGGCTGGGGCTGTTCTCAGATTGGGTAGACCCAAAAATGCCATCCCTGTACCGCAGGTGCCAGTGCAGATGGTACTGGTGGTGCTGGCGCTGGCGTCGGTGCCTGTCCTGCTCCTGGGGACGCCACTGTACCAGTGGTGCCGGCAGCGTGCCCCGAGGATGGTAAGGCTGGGGGCTGTGGGGGGCTCCATGGGGGTCATGGGGAAGTCTCACCACTGGTGCTGTCTCGGTGTAGCCAGTGGTCATGGGGGAACAGGAGCCGCTGCTGGAAGAGCAGGAGGGCGGGAACTCCGTCAACGCCACTAAGGAAGATGTGGAGAGTGGAGGGCACAGCCCTGATGCCAAGGTGAGGGGCATCCAGGTGGGCTTGGGTGATGAGGTGGGGATGTCTGTGCCCCCTGCTGATGTCCTGTGTCCCCTACCTCCGTGCAGCACTTGGACTTTGCCGAAATCTTCATGCATCAGGCGATCCACACCATTGAGTACTGCCTGGGCTGTGTCTCCAACACAGCATCCTACCTGCGGCTCTGGGCGCTCAGCCTGGCACATGCCCGTGAGTCCCCTTGGTCCCCCCATGTCCCCTTCAGAGCCAGGCAGACCCTCACTCCCCCCTCTTGCCCCGTCGTTCCCATTTCCAGAGCTCTCGGAGGTCCTGTGGACCATGGTGATGCGGAATGGCTTCGTGAGGCTGAGCTACGTGGGTGGCGTGGTGCTGGTGCCCGTCTTCGCCGCCTTCGCCGTGCTGACCGTGGCCATCCTGCTGGTGATGGAGGGGCTCTCCGCCTTCCTCCATGCCCTGCGCCTGCATTGGTGAGCTCCCAAAGCTGATGGATTACTGGTTGGGTCTGGGGAGGGTGACAGACCATCCAGAACACCCCTCACTCCCCTCTCCTTGCCAGGGTGGAGTTCCAGAATAAGTTCTACGTGGGTGCCGGGTACAAGCTCTGCCCCTTTGCCTTCGCCCCGGACACCTGGGAATAGCCATCCCATGAGGATTCCAGGGGCTTGGAGCATTGGCTACGCCCCAAATTCCCCACCAATGGACCCCTGGAGCCTCCTCAGCGGTGAATAAAGCCATGCCTGTGTCTCCCCCCAGCTCTGCGTTGCCATCGCTTGGGCAGGAGACGCATGAGGGGCTCGGGGGTGCCCCCCGTCACTGCTGGCCATAGCTGAAGGTGGGGGCTGCAGTGGGGCTGTAGGTGCTGAGTGGGGGGAAGGCAGGCAGGGGGTAGGGCAGGGTGTGGGATTTGGCCCCCACATAGACACTAGGGGGGCAGGTGAGGGGCTGGAAGGTGGGTGCAGGGAGCTCAGGGAAACTGAGGGTTGCTGCTGGTTGTTGGGCAGCAGTAGCCAGAGCCCCATGGCTGTGGGGACGCCCTGTAGGGGGGAGAGGCAGCAGCAGGGGCTCAGACCCCCTTGCAGCCCCCCTACCTTTCTCCTGCTTCTCGGGGCAGGGGGACAGTGGGGTGGCCCGGGCGCGGGGCATCACACCCAGCAGGGACCCTGCCGGCACCCCACACCTGCAAGAGAGGTGGGGTGGGAGCTCAGGAGGGTGGCTTGACCTCCTTGCCCTGGTCTGGGGTTGTGTCCAGGGGTTGTCTTACCATGGCTCGGGGTCGCCATCCCGAAATCCCTTGGCAAAGGGGTTGCTGGCAATCTTCAGCTGGGTGATCTGCAGAGGGGAGCGGGGTCAGGCAGTCCCTGGGAGGGTGCCCCGGTTTCCCCTCGGCCGGCACTTACCCGGTGATTCTGGTATGCGGTCACGGCCATGAACTGGGTCTCAGGGAAGCTGAAAGACTTGAAATTCTGGTGGGCGAAGCGCTCACTGTCACGCCGGGGGTCCACGAAGACAACATGGAAGCGGGGCTGGTAGCGATGCATGGAGTTGAGGATGATCTAGGGATGGGAAAGAGGAGGTGGCAAGACCCCCTCAGGCAGGGGTGCATTGTGTGTCCCCCCCCCCATCATCCACCCCACCGCGGGGTCCTCACGTGGCCATTGTCATCCAGGAGGTTGTTGGTCAGCTTGAGCTTGTCAAAGGACACGATCTGCCGCATCCACTGAGCACCCTTGGCTGGGGAGTCGGGGTGAAAGTGGACACGGCCAGGAGCTGCAGGCTCGGCCCGGCCTGCTGCCAGCCAGGATGAGCTGTGGAAGGCATATCTGCAGGGCAGGGAGGGGCTCAGCACCCCCAGATCCAGCCCCCATCGCCCCATCCCCACCTGTATCTCTTGTCATCCAGCGGGATGAAATCCATGAGCAGGACGTAGTCAGCCGATGGATCCAACCCCGACAGCTTCACCTGAAAGGTGGGGAACATCCTCCTACACAGAGAGTGGCTGGGAAGGGGGTTCCCCCCCAACCCTGGCAGCCCCCCGGGCCACTCCTGTTCCCACCTGCCTGCCTTGGTGACAATCATCTCGGTGCCCAGGCGGTTGAACTCCTTCCAGAGGCTGCCCATCTCCAGCCGTGCCGCGGCGTGGCACACACGCTGGTTCTTGCCACTGGCTCCCAGCCCCTCGCCAGCCCACCCGAGGCTGGGGGTGCACAGAGACCCCTCACCCGGGCCTCCCAGGAAGGCTGCGGAGGGATGAAGGGGTGTTGATCCGGGGGAGCAGACCTCATGCATGGCCACCCCATCACACCCTCCCTCCATGGAGATGGTGACAGGATCAGGGTGTCCTGTCCCCCCCCACAGTGGGGTTTTATCCCCATCCCTGCTGCACCCCAAAATGCTGCAGAACCTCCCCGCTGGGTGCAGGGGATGTCGTCGTGGGTGGGTTTTACCTGCCATGGGTGTGGTGGGAGGGCAGGAGGTGTCCGTGGCTCCGTTCCCCGGCATGGTGGCAGCGGGATCCCACCGAAGCCCCGTCCCAGTGCAGTGCCGGCTCTGCAGTGTCCCTGCAATCTGCCGCGGGTTTTATGCCCCAGCTCGGGGATGGAGAGGCGGGGGCTGGAGTTGAGGTGGTCCTTGGGGGCTGGAGCACGGCCCCCTTCCCCAGCCTGCCTTGGCGCCTTGGCGTGGTGATGATGGACGGGAGGCGAGCAGTGGCACCACTGGGACCACCACCAGGCCCGAAACAGGGCTTGGGATGCCCCAGGCTGGGCAGGGACATCTTTCTTGGGCTCTCCTTGTCCCATCATATCACAGATCTGAGTGGGGGGAGGTAGGGGCTCCCCCAGGCAAAGTTCCTCTCTGTATGCAGCTGTCACCATCTGATATTGAAAACCACAGTGAGGTGTTGAGGCATCGGCAAAGAGCCTCTGCTCTGGCAGAGCCTCTGCGGCTCCGGAGGGAGGAACGAGCTTCCCACTCCCCATAACCCCTCCGAGGTGGGTCCAGTCTCTGCCCTTCTGCCTGGAACCCCCTGTGCCCCTCATTGCAGTGACAGCGGGAGATGGATGGGGACAAGCAGGTGCTGCGGGGCTGAGGGCTGTTTGTGTGAGATGATGGACACCAGGGTGGGACATTACAGGGCAAAAGCAGGGGGGTTACTGCAGAGCCCCCCACTCCCCTTCGAAAAGCACTGGGGCCGTGGACACTGCCTCATAGCACACCATGGAGTATATTCCAGAGGGATGAGGGATGCTGAGGCTCTAGGAGAGGGTCTGGAGGACCAGGGGATGTCCTCATGGCTTTCTGTACCTGTTGGTGCCGCAGTGATGGTGGCACTGGCCTGAACTCCCTTCCTGCTCTGCACAGAGCTGGACATTTTCTCCCAACTGGGACTCAGCCCTCCGTCCTGCCTTGGGTTCGGCACTTGAATCCTTCCTGGGTCCATTGTAACATAGAGGGGACCCTATGTCCCCGGGCACTGTGGGGCAGCCAAAGGGGCAGCCCAGGCAGCCCCAGCATTTGGGATCAGGGCCAGAAGTGATGTGAAGCAGGGAGGAACCATCTCCCGAGGTTCCCCCCGCATCCCTCGCACGTGTCCGTGCCCTGCGGAGCCGGCTCGGCCCCATCCATCTCCCGCTGTCAGCCAGGCTTGGCCGCGGGGCGGTATCGAGCGCCAGATGAGGAGGTGCGAGAGAGGCAGAGCTGACAGCGGGAGGATGGAGGGGGCTCAGCCCCGGGCAGGATCAGACCTGCCAGGATTCATCCACAGCTCTTGGACCTCCTGGGTGGACCTGGATGATCTTTAAGGTCCTGTCCAACGTGAGCCATTCCGGGATTCTCTGGCTAGTGTAGATGACTGCAGGTGGGTCTCCTGAACTCATTCTGGATACTGGATGTAAAGTGGCTTTTCAAAATTAACTTTTTTGGTCCCAAATGGGAACCAGAAAAATTCAAAAAAGGAAAACAGTAAGTCTTTCCCGTGGGGAATAATTGCCCCAGACAGCAGGACAGGCTGGAGAGAGCCATGGAGGTTGTGGTGGCCACCAAGATGAAGCCGAAGAGTGCTGGCAGACAGTCAGATGACTCCCTGCAATGAGCCTCTGACTCAGCTGGAATGGGGAAGTAAAAGCTGCTTGGGAGGGCAGTGAGGGGAGAAGAGGAACTGACCCTGTTTTGCAGGGAATAGTGAACAGCCAGCATGGTGGGGGCAAGAAGGAAGTGAGAAGGCAGGAAGTGTCAATACTCATTTCTCAACCAGAAATACATGTATCTGTTAGGTCAGAGTGGGCAACTCGAGCAGCAGTTGGCTCTTTATTTTATTTGTTAATTTTTTTTCTTTTTTTTTTTTTTTTTTAACCCTGATTGAGAAAAGAGGAAGAGAATTTTAGCAGGTAAAGTTATACCCTGGAAGTGTCCAAAGCTGAGTTGACCAGAACTTGGAGCACCCTGGTCTAGTAAAAAGTGTCCATGCCCATGGCAGGGGGTTGGTGGAACTGGATGGTCTTTAAGATCCCTTCCAATCCAAACAATTCCAGGCTTTAGGATCTGCTCCAGGGAATGCACAGTATGAAAGAAAATTGATAATTGCAAAGATAAAACAGTAATTTCCTTCATTATGTCTTTACTTAAAGTT
Organism: Notiomystis cincta; assembly: GCA_013398075.1. Taxonomy (NCBI): domain Eukaryota; kingdom Metazoa; phylum Chordata; class Aves; order Passeriformes; family Notiomystidae; genus Notiomystis; species Notiomystis cincta. The sequence goes on along the minus strand of VZRX01015664.1, from coordinate 4,015 downwards.
AATAGTTTTTTCCCCTCCCATATATAATAAATAAAATATATATAAATATAATTATGTATAATTAAAAGGTAATACAGAAACAGAGAAGAATCTAAAAAAAAATTCAAACTCAAGTCTTCAACAAACCTTTTTGATTTTGTTTCACTCCTCCTGACACCATTGTGTACACAAGCAGCATTGCTCTGGCTTTGCAGGCCTCCATTCCTAAAACCCAAGAGAGAAACCTCGGGATGGATCCCAAGGCCTCTGGGGAAGGCTCATTCTATTTTCAGGCGCTTCAGAGACCCTTTGGCAACTGCTCATGTGGGGAAGCTGTAAAACTTAAAATCTTCAGCCACATTAGAGAATGGAACAGGAAAATCTTCCTGGTTTTGGCAAGACCAATGGAGCTTGAGGACTTCAGCTCAAGGACCTGTTTTGACTCAAGCTGCCATTAACTAGAGGGTGGAATTCGAAGTGGTTTTGAGACCATTTTTTGCTGAATGGGGACAGTCATAAATTGGATTAGGAGAGGGTGGTTTTCCCTTGAAGCTGCACATGGATGAACTTGCAATCAGGAATGCTGGTCTCATTTTAATTGACCCGAATTGATTTGAAATCACTTCAACAGTGTCTTGTCAATTTAATGTTGCAGTAATTAATGGGGGAAATTAAGGCATGATGTTATTGTATTTGTTATTGTATTTATTTGTCCCTAAACAAGAACATCTCTCTCCCTCACTGCAAAATGTCATCCCTTCCAGGGATGGGGCATCCACAACTTCTCTGGCCCTGGCACAGGTGTCCAAGGCCAGGTTGGGCAGGGCTTGGAGCAACTTGGGATAGTGGAAGTTGTCCCTGCCCATGGCAAGGGGTTGGAACAAGATCAGCTTTAGGATCTCTCGACCCAACCCATTCCAGGATTCCATAATTCTGTGTGTTGTATTCAGACGCGCCCGACTCATTCGACGCCTCCAAACCTGTTGATGTTGTCCAAACCTCCCGCACCATCTCCTTTCCACCCAGGCGAGGTTGATTTTCCACCTCAGCTGCAGTTTTCTGATTATTCCTGCTTCCAGGTTTCAGGACTTGAGTCATCTCGGCCCAGGACTCATCCTCTCTCCTTGTAGGCTTTGAATGAGTCACCACAGGTTCCCCTGATGGAGACAATAATGTGTTTGGGGGCTTTGACTCATCTGATCTATTTTAAGCATTTTTTTATGGAAAAATGGCATGGATTTCTCCACTTGCTGCCTAGTGGTGAAGAGTGGCGGGGTGACACAGTCACATGGGAAATGCGGGATTTATTCAGAGCAGGCACACTCCAGGCACAGGCTGAAGAGTCAATCTGAGCCTCGAGGGCTTAAATTCAGATCATAATCATCACCAGGAAGTGTAAAAATAATTTGCAGCAGAAGAGTTCCTGAAGGGTTTTCTCTTTATCCCAGTTTGCAGTTGGAATACTTCTTGAAATCCTGTGCTGTCCCCCAGTTCCCAAATCTTGATTTCCTATATGAATTCTTTTAAATTCCCTGTGATGCCAAGAGATCAGTTACATATTCCAAGAGATAAATTTGTGGATATATAATTATGTATTTCTAAGAAAAAATGTTTTATATATATTAAGAAATTATATACAAACATTTTCATTATGTATTAAAATAAATATATAAAAAATTAAAAGAAATTTATTAATATAAAAATAATATTAAATTATATATATGTATTATAGGTATATAAAACTAGGAAATCAATCCTCGTCTCCATTTAACTTTCTGTAACTAACTGAGTTTATTTAACTACTTGTGTTTATTTATCAATGCAGGTCTCCTCTTAAGGAGCTGCTTCTAAAGTCACCAATTCCCAAACCATTCCAGGATTCTGTGTGGCCATGCGTGGCTCTTACTTGGACATGGCACATCCTCTTCTGGGCTACCTTGAGCATGTTGATCCATCTAATTCTACCTGAGATATCACAGGATATGAAAACCTGCCTCAGCTACACATGGGAGGAAAGAAGAGCCAAAATCTTCCTTCAGATGTGTTTGCATTGGGTATAGGGAAGAAATTCTTCCCTGTGAGGAAGGGAAGTGCTGAGGCCCTGGCACAGGGTGCCCAGAGAAGCTGTGGCTGCCCCTGGATCCCTGGAAGTGTCCAAGGCCAGGCTGGACGGGCTGATCTTGGTGAGTCTTACTGCCTTGCACAAGGATCTTACGGAATTTGAGTAGGAAAGCAGGTGCCACAATGGAGGTCCTTCCTTACCCCAGGGGGACAAGGACGAATATTCACACAGAGCACAGACCAAGCGCCTGCCTCTCAGCAGGGATGAAAGCTAATCCCCGCTTTTTAATTTGTTTCCATTCTATGGCTCCTTCACACCAAGCAAAGATGGTTTGTTGAGTAAGAAAAAGTGAGGCTGAACTTGGATTAATCAAGAAATCGAGGTCAGTTCTCTGACAGGGACAGATTTCCAGGTCTGGGCAGATGGATGCTGCCCCTGGCGAGGACTCAGCCCCCAAAGTGCTCGATTTTCATTATCTGTAACATCCCCAGCACCGTCCCGGTGTCCCGGCTGCCACCTCGCCTCTGGCATCTCCTCGTGGGTGATGAAAAGCAGCTCTAAATCCTCATTATAGCACCAGGAGACCGGACACATCGCTCCTGGGACATCTGAAACGGGATGTCACGTTCTGGGCATGAAACTCAGCCCTTCAGCCAAGGCTTATCCAATAATGATGACTTTTAGGTTTGGATCCATTTGTCAGGAGCCTGCGGTGACTACTCCTGGTTTACTCTCTGGTGTAACTCTGTCAAGCCATGATTAATGTTATCCAGGAGAAAAATCAATGTTTATTTATTCTATCTGTCACAGAGTGGGATTTTAGGAGCTGCTGATCTCTCCCTGGTGAGCAGCGAGACAGAGCCTGAATTTATCTTTTATTTCCAAAGGAAGCATCACATCTAAAGCACAGTGAGGTGAGACAAAGCCCAGCTCTTAATTCTAGTGCTTCCACCTAGGAAAGCTCTTCCTGGGACATGGGGAGCAGGTATTTATTCCTCAGGTGCTCAGGCGGGACTGGGAGCACTCAGAAGACAAGGACGATTTTCCTTTTACCAGCCGTTACTGGGGAAATCGTGTACTTCCATGTATGAACGGCTAAGAAGAACGTACTCTCGCAATGTACTTACGAGGTATTTCCTCGCTAATGTCCCAAACACCCCGCGTTTCCGGGGGCTCCTCACGAGCCTCAGCTCCCGGAGGCGCCGCGCCGCTGCCGCCTGCGGGCGGGGCTCGGTACCGCACGCCAGGGGATCGCGCATGCGCGGTGCCGTGCACGGCTGGCCGGTGCCCTCTGCTGGGCGGGGAGCGGCACTGCAAGCAGGGCGGGGCGCGCGTGCGCAGTGAGCAGCATGAAGCTCACACTGCGCGTGCGCAGTCCGGCCCTGCCCGCCCGCGCCTCTCCCCGTTGTGTCTCAGCCCTGCCGCCCTGTGGGAGCGCCCGGCACTGCAGGGCCCGTCCCCAGGGAGCGCCGAGGCGTCCCGGGCCTGTGGCGCTCGGCGACACTGCCCGGACCGGTTGCAAAAAGAGGAAGGGGGAAGTTCTGGATTAGCGAGAGGATGTTTCTAGAATGGAATTTGGTTCAGAAGTGACTGTAAAGCCTATCTAAATTCTTGCTTTCCAATTCTGCAGCAAAGAATAAGTCCAAAACTGACTCTTCTGCCTCATGGACATTGTGAGTACCTTCCATAGTGCAGCCCACAGGGCTTGTCTGGGAATGGGAATGGCTGTTGGGAGCTCTGGCAAAGCACTTGGAGACCAGGTAAAATCAGAAATGGGATTGCTTTGGCTGCTGCTGAGTGTGCATTCAAGTTGTTCCTCTGACTGATCTGTGTCACAGTAGCTTCCTAGAGCTGGAGTAATTTCCTAGCAAGGAACTTGACTTAGAAGCTGCATTCCAAACTTTTCTCCACATTTATTTTATGTCTCACATGGAGACGCCTAAAGAAGCGTAGTGTCCCTGTGGATCTGGCACA
>VZRX01015657.1:48688-93636 GCA_013398075.1 Notiomystis cincta | reverse complement strand
CTTAAGTTGCACCAGAGGAGGTTTAGTTTGGATAGCAGAAAAAAAATCCTTCACTGACAGAGTTGTCAGGCATTGGATCAGGCTGGCCAGGGCAGTGGTGGAGTAACTACCCCTAAAGCCACGTGGATGTGGCACTTGGGGACAAGGGCTACTGCTGGCATTGGCAGTACTGGGGGAATGGTTGGACTCATTCTTGGAAGTCTCTTCCAGGGTAAAATATTCTATGGTTCTACAACCTGACATCTATCACCATCTGTTTCCTGCTCCAGGATTATCAAACTCAGCTGCAGCCAACCAGGCAGTTGGATTTTAGAGCAGTTACCCCACATCAAAAGACTGCCCGGAGTTCAGAAAAACAAGTTCATGACAGCCAGGTGAGAAACATAAGCAAGCTCTTCTGAAGTTAAAAAAAATAGTTTCAAAAAAATTGCCAAAGATCAGAAAAGCTGAAGAGGCAACAAATATCAAGTATCCAAAATGACAGAAGGCTATTGTTAATTCTAGCACCTAAATATCCCCCTATTTTCCCCAAATGTACCTTGGCTGTTTCTGCCAGCAGTAAATTGCACACACTTAAAAGGGTCACCTCATTTGTGTCCAGATGATTCCATTCTAAACCTCATACAGGTTCAGTTGAACACATTCCTAAAGAGAATATAAAATGCTTTCCTTCTGCAATTTCAATAATTTAAGGCCCTTCATTTAAACAGTGGTTTTGAGCAGAGATCAAACCCAAATTGCAGACTCTGAAAATGGAGATGTCAGTAAGTCAAACATTTAACAAAAAATGAGTAAGAAATGGCATTTTGCAAAGCCAAATGCCAAGATAGCTTAAATAGTCCATTTAGATTAGAAATCCTGAGAAAGAGTTCAATTACTTGCTACTATCTGATTTTACTGAGGGAAGATCTTTTGACAAGTTTACAAGTACAACACTCACCAAATTCCTCAGGCTCTGGCTTGCTCTGGATACAGCAGTGCCAAGTGCCAGAGGGCCACAGGCACAGAGCTCTCTGTGACCCAAGAGCACATTGCTGAATCACTGGCTGCACTGCACACATCACTCAGCTGAAATGTCATTAAACAGTGAACAAAAGACAAAACACCCAATGAAAGCACAAGTTGTTTGCTTAACTCGGGCCCAGGACCATAAGCAATGGAGTTCTGAAGAGAAAGTTTTGTGAAATCAAGTCATCAGCCTAACAGAGGCTGTACTGTCCACGCTGGAACAGGCAAAGAGCCACGTCTGCAGAGCTGCTCCCTCTGCCACCACGTGTAATGGTAAAGGAAAACATTTTAAGAGTTGCAAACATTCCCATAAGCTATTCAGTTAGAAAAATGGGGATTGCTGAAGTCTCTTCTGGAAATCCCAAATACCACAGTGCTAAGAATATGGGCACTAATCCCTGAAGTAAAGCCAGCCCTGGCAGAGTAGCTGCTGCACAGGGTTGCACACATCCCATCTGAGCTCTGGTATCCCCAGCAGAATCAGTCACTGCTGCAGAATCACTGACAGAGGGATCTGTCCCTGCTGAGTGAGCAGCATCCCCAAATGTCACCCTGTCCCTTCTCACAGCAAGGCCTCGGCACTGACACCTACACAGAGGGCAATGGCTGCTGGCACCCAAATTTCTGGGCTGTCCCACTGAAGAGTTCAGCAAGAAGAGGTACTGATAATTGAAGACTTCAGACTGCAGTTCCTGCAGGCTGATAGAACCTGCTTAAAACCAACCTCCCTAATGGTCTGAAAGCTCCAGCCAGCCACTCTGCTGGGGTGTGCACATTCCTGCCTAATGGCCCCTGCCTGGCTCCATCAGCTGCACTCACACAAGCACCTGCTCACAGACAAACTGGGAACAATCAGGGAGCAGGTCTCAGTAAGGGAACGTGTCACTGTATCACCCAGAGTCTCCACAGTGCCTCACTACATTTTTTAAACCTTTGAGGGAATTCTGTATTATCAACAAAAAAATGACAGCGAATTGGAGACCATGCATTCCATCCAGCAGTCACTTAGACACCCTAAAATAAATTACTGACACCCCCAACTTGCCAACTCTGTGGGAACCAGCATTTAATAAGATCCAGAGACGTGAGGGACGGTGTCAGTTGTTGTTGCTGTGTTGGTGAATCACAGCAAATCAGGTCACGTTGCCCGTGAGAGGAAGGCTACAGAAGGCTTTCACACAGAGCCTGTCGTGGTCAATAATTAACCATGGCAAAAAGCTATATAGTCAACATTTTCTATACAGTCAATTTTATTTGTCTGCTCTCATTTCTCAGGAATCAACTTGTTTCTGTAAATGAAGTTACAAGACCAGAATAGTTAACCAAGAACAGAAAATAGAAGTTTCCAGAAAACACAGGTGCTAACTTTACAAGCAATTTAAGACTTATAGGCTAAAGTTTGACAAAATAACTGACCATGTAATGTTCTGCATGTGAAGGGATATGTCTGTAAATTTTAACAAAGTTTCCATCTTTCACAAGCTGAGCTCTAGCTTACAGTACTTCACAAATGCTTTCCACCTTGAATATTGCCACACTGTAGAAAAAATATATTTCTATTTTTGAAGACAGGGTTGTTTGTGCATGGACATTAACAAGTACAAAAAAAATTCAGCAGATAATTTTATAATATTTTCTCTTAACTACAACAGAAAGTGCAACACTAGAAAGGCATGTCCTGCCTACTTAAAATGTCTTATACTTTTACAAAGCTAACTCTGACTGTACACATTACAATCCTAGAACACACAAGTAAGTTTGAAAGTGTCCTGGCAGAAGTATGGAAAGCATGCTTACAACTTTTGTAAGCAAAAAGACACATAGCAAACACCAGTGAAAAGTGATTATGTCTGAAAACAAACATAAATTCATGTCTCAATGTCTGAACCTTCTCTACTAGCTGAAAAAATCCCATGACATTTGTTGATTCTGCAACTTTATTTGCATTTAAAACTGTCTGCTAAGCTTCTCATCTGAAGAACCACCACAATCAATCAGGAGTTTCTAGCTCTGTTAGAATTAGTCTATCGGATCCAACGGATTTAAATTGCAGATTGATCCAGATTGACTTTTGTAGGAAGAGGTCCTGCTTCTTCATGCTCCTCAGTCTTGCATCTAACCACAACAAGTGCAGAGGGTGGGTACCTGTTGAGTTTTTGCTCATTCATGTATTCCAAATCCCCGTAGATGCTCAGCTTCTGAAACATTTAAACAAGTTACTTTAAGACAAAGACTCTCCATACTGTGAATAAAATTAATTTCATTATGCAGCTGCATTCCAGGTTCTGATGGCTGCAGCCCTGCAACACAAGGCTTTCTGTAACATCTGAAATTCATGGCTAGAACAGATTTGCATCCAGAAGAAATGTATTAAATCTGCCAGAACAAGGGCAGATACAGTGTTTGTGTAATGGCTCCTTTTCTGTGCAAACACTGTGAGCCAGGACTCCCTGGGCACTGGGAGGGTGCCTGCTGCCCTCAGATCAGACTCTGCACTCACCAATACTGTGCTGTCACTCTGTTCTCACTATTGAACCCCCTGGATTAAACCCACACTGGGTTGCCCCTACACTCCCCAACCCTCGGAATTGCTTTAATCCCAGAGAAATGAGAATTAACCTCCGTTTGTCAAGAGCAATCTGAAGGTTGTTGAGAGTAGAGCACTACAACCCAAAAGACATCACATCTGAGTAAGGCTCAGAGCTCCTGTGAGCCACAGGAATGAGCAAGAATGCTCAGCTATAAAATCATCATTTAAATAAACAAAATTGGTTTGCTATCCACAGCCACAAAATAAAAAAACCCTCCTTAACTGAACCTCTCCCAAATATTTTAGTCTCTAGACAGCTGTAACATAAAAGCAACATAGTGAATAAATTCCAAATCCTGTAGTTCTGAAGTGCAGTACCTCAGATGGAACATACTGCTCTACAGCTGTAGCTACAGTCGCACAACAAATCCAGAGCAGCACCAGCACTGACAGGACGAGTGTAGTGGTTAAAATCCAACTGGAATTTCTGAAATGAGAAGAATGTTGATAGATTCATAGACTGAATACAAGACAACAGACCTCAAAGAAGTTTGGCTCATTTCTGACTCCCTTTCCTGCCAATTCATTAGCTCTTCCAGCTACACAACCCACTGCAGACTCCTGGGTACTGTTTGGTATCACAAAAGACTTGCTGGATTCTGTTACTGGGCCCCAAGCATCTTCCTGTTTACAGATATAAAAACAGATTTTTCTGTTATGCATCTGGGGGGCAACTCACTAATTCTTCACGTGTACTTTTAAGAACAAAGTAAAAAAGCTTTAATAAATAGATACTGAGTATTTTCAGCCTGGAAACAAGACATACCAGTGTGCTACATAATCCCAAAACAAGTGCTTTGCCCTAAAACACATCCAGAGCTAATGAACAGGCAAAACACAGTATTGATTAAACAGTTCCCAGAACACACTCCAAAAACAGTGCAGGAAATTATCAATATGTTGTTCACTTGAAATGGAAAGGAAAAATCAAAGCTGGCAGGACAGCCTGCAGAAAACACGGGGCCAGCACAGCGAAGCAGCACCCCCAGTCAGACACACAACTGTAGCGCTGTGCCCACAGACTTGGGGGTACCCTGAGAGCCCCCACGAGTGCTGCACACACAGAGGAAAGGCCTCTGCCCTGCTGGGTGCCCCCCCCCCAGGACGTACGTACACGGACAGACACTTGAAGAAGCTGTCGCTGGCGCGCTCCTCGAAGAGTCCCCGGAAGGCCTGCGAGCTGCCCGCGCGTCCGTCTGCTGAGGCACAACAGCACAGAGGGCAGCGAGCAGGGCGAGCGCAGCCCAAACCCCTCGCTCTGCCTCTACACACAGCACAAAAGGAAGCTTTGGAAACAGCCCCAGCTTGCAGGTTTCCATTTCCAGCAGAGCTTGGTTTCTACCACGCTTTGCCAAGTGTACACAGAGCATTCTGCACAGTAAATAATTATATGGCAGCTTTCTAAAAATTTACTTTCCTGCCACCTGTAACGTTATTTTTTTTAATTTGCGTGACAGAGAACATTTGCATTTACTCTTCCAAAGCACAAAGAACAACTTACAGGCTGTTTTACTCAGTGACAAGGATCCTTTTGTATCTCCAGTTTCCTGATCAAGCTGTGGAACATACTGCACTTCTGGCTTTGACTAAAACAAAATAAGGAGTTAGGAGATCCTGCTAGAAAGCTTTCACTGATTTTGATAATTTACATTTTCAGAACTAATACAGAAATTAACCTTAAAACATTCTCCACTCTTTTAAGTTTGAATTTGAAAATGGCCCTAAAGGCAGTGAAATACCAGGAAAACCTAAACAGTTTTGATAGTGCTCTACAGTCTTTCCTATGGCTGCAAGGAGCAGAGTTGAAGTCAGCAGCCAGGACACCTTAATCTCAATGAAAAAAAAAGGAAGCACCTGGAATATGACAATTTTGCCATCATCTGCTTGAAGGTAGAAAGTCCATGAGGATGTTATGAAGCTCTGAGCTGAGTCCATCATGTCACTCCAGAATGATCTCACCAGTGTCAGAGGAAAGAGGAGATGAATTCTTGGCATCAGGGACATTAACTGCAAGCACAACATTAACAATTTTTCCAATTATTTTTATATGAAAAGGACAGAAGTTGGGCTCTTGCTCACCCCTCACCCCATGTCTACATTTCAGTCCTTAGGAAGAATTATCTTCCATTTGAAGAAATTTAGAAAGAGAAGACACACACTGAACAGAAACAAGTAGGTGGTATTTGAAAAACATGTCACCTACTTACTTGCTCTTGCCTTAACTCAGCAAATGGCAACTGGTTCTGGCATCCAAGATGGCAAGCATATTGTTCATCAGATTGGGAGTATGCTTCAGTACAGGCTGCAAGGGAGAAGTTCCCCAAATGAGATGATAAATTCTGCATTTTAGTTAAGAAAACATTCTCAGTGTAAGTTGGATCAGAAACAAAGCAGCAGTTGACAATCCCATTTGCAGGGGAAGATATGGCAATCCCAGGGTAGCATTTGCTCTGAGGTCTAATGACAGAATCAGAGCTTCAACAGAGCAGGGAGATGAAATCTGGCTGCAATCAGAGCAAATGATCACAATGATACCCTGACTGAGCCCAGGGATTCAAGTTCTCATTGATCCTCCCACCACCACTATAGCTTTCCTCCACGTATCACACAAAACATCAGAGAACAGAGAGGGAATCCTAAAGAGAACAGAGGGACAGAGGGACCATCAGTCCCTTAAATCCCTTTGAGGTAACAGAGGAAGCCATGGTATCACAGGCAAATCAAAGGAGCATTTCCTGCTGATACAGAAACTACCCTGAAAGTATCATGGAATAATTTCTTATGAAAAATGAAGCTAGCGCTTTGTTTTACAGAGAGCTTCTATTAATTGCACACTAGAGATAATCTAGATTTCTTGGTCTTTATGATTTTGAGAGAATAATTTAGTTTGTTCTGCCCATGGACAAATCAGGCAGATGATACACAGGCACAGCTCTCCTGCACAATTCTAAAGCTTAGGTGGACAGTGTTGCAGTAGTACCTGAACTAAAGAATCACACCAAGAAGCAACACAGAGGGCAGCAGCTCTCCCAGTTTTCCAGAGGAACAAATGGATCATCATAAGGACTAAGAAGCTGGCAGGAAGCATGGCAGCAGCAGCAGCTAAACATTGGAGTGTTCAGCTCATGGCACCTGAGCAGCCATTCCACTGCCACGGAGTCAGTGTTTGCAGGAAGCACCAGAGACAGAACTGAGCACATCAGAGCAGCCAAGAGGGATCTGCCAAGCACAGAACTCACTCAGGGCACCCACCAGCAGGTTACAGAACAGAAGCCAGCAAAGACAACAGCCCCAGAAAGGAGGGTTCAACCAGAAATAAGCAACTGTTCCATTACTCTACATGTGCTCTATTGCTACATTACCCTGCTTTATGGCACACTTCAGTGTGTGGTTTGACAACTGCACTGACAGGCTGTATCACAGCTACACACACAGCCTGACAGACTGGAGCATTAGCCCATTTCTGGAGTATTTGCTGCAGTTCTGTAACACATTAGCATTGCTGCACATCAGGCTTTCTGCTTCCCTACCTGAGCTGGCCACAAGCTCTCTTGATTTCATGAGCTACTGAGAGGACAAAAGCCTCCCCTGAGTGCTGGTCTGGTGCTTAATTGTATTGGCAGTAAAGGTGGAGAGTTCCTATCTTTCTCTTCTGAATAAAACTGTGAATCAGCTTCCTCAATATTATTAGAAGAAAGTTCTATACAATTCCAAACCCACTATTAACTGGCCTGCATCACACACCATCCCTGGAGGGACTAAAGGTGTGGCACTTGGGGACATGGTTTAGTGGTGGGCTTGGCAATGCTGGGTGAATGGTTGGACTTGATGATCTTAAAGGTCTTCTCCAACATAAATGATTCTGTGTTTCATCTTCACTGTTAAATCTTTGTTCTAACACAGATAGCCTGAGAGAATTAGTGACTAATACTTAAAGGCCTATTCCAAACAAAACAAATACCTCATTCCCAAGGGTTTAGCTGCAGGGAAAGCTTAGGATGTAGCTTAGACCACAAGTTACAAGGCACATTAAGATCTGTGTTCTTGCTCCACTGAACAATTCACTTTTATATACAAATTTGTCAGGAATGGCAAACGGGACTGATTGTCACAGGGAATTATTAAAAGACAAGTGTTCATTTGCCTGCATTTCCCCCCAGGCAAAATATATTTATAGTAAAATGCAGTATTTCTAATTTATTTACAGAGAGTGATGATACCTGAGAAATTCATGAAAACAGCAACACTAAGGAGAAGCTCACAGAGAACAACTTTCCCCTTAGATTCTTTTTTTTATAAATCCTGGACACAGACCCAAGAAGCTGTTAAACAAGCCCAAAGCAACTGAAGGAACGCCACCAATTTCACACCACCCTGTCAGAACACTGCTGCTCTCCCCTCTGGGAAGCTGCAGGGGCTCTGAGGGCTCACCAGAGTCGCACTCCTGTTTGGTCCGATTCAAATCGGCGCCGTCGTCCACAAACTGGCAGATGGAGAAGAGTCGGCAGCCGCGCTGGCAGGCGTACAGCTCCTCTTCCTGGGGAGGCACAAGGAAAGGCTTGCATCCCTCCAGCCCACAAGAAATTGGCACAAAACAAACAGGATTTGTTGCTGTTGTTGTTTGGTTGGGTGTTTTTATCCTCCTTCCCAGACCTACGCCTCAACTCAGCGCCACGCGGGATGACCTGAAATAAACCCAAGCCAAGCAGCACTAACAACCTCTGGATTTATTTCGGAGCTTTTCCTTCTGCACTGGGCAAAACTGGAGCAGCAAACGCTGTTTTGTAATTCCAGAGCCACAACTCACGAGAAAAATGAGGTTTTTAGAATGTGTTGTGTTTGAAACTAAGAGACGGTGCTGTAAAAGATTTATTGATGTTTAGCCCTACAAAGAGTAGAAAATCTCCATTCTCAGAACTTAAATGGTAAAAGCTGGCAGGAAAGGACAGAAAACCTCTAATTTTGTAATACAATGTATCTAATCAGACTAATGACTCTAATCACAACAGAGCTATCAGAAAAAGATTATTTTCTGATGTCCTCCACAGCATCCTGGTTATCTGGTTACTGCCAGACCAGCTCCACAAACACAAATGTTTATTTATTACATTGAACTGAAGGGCAAAAGTGCTTCCCCATGGCCAGCTGTTAAAACCAGGCAAACAGAGAAATCCTACTCCGTGTATTCCTCCTGTCCAGCACCAAGGGGATGGATGTGCTGAAGCCTCTGCCACAGGAGTGTCCCACTGACCACACCCTGCCACTGACCCATGAATCAGAGCTTCCAAGGCCTCTCAGGCTGCACAGGTGCAGAACAGGCTCTGAATTCATTTAACAACCAAACACACCACACCTCTCCTACAACCTGTTGTAAATGATCTGGCCCTTGTAACCGAGACCACGAGTTCACAGGCTTTAAAGGCACAAGAGGAGAAAACCATGAATATAAATTAAAGTCTAACACTGACAAGGTGGGTGGTGGTGTAGCAGAAAACGTTCTGTAATTTGATATCCAGATAAATCAGCTTTACAAATGGATTTTCACAGTAGCCTCAATAGAGTTTGTCTTATCTTCCACTCACAACTAAAACAAATTCCTTTCAATTCCACCAGCAGTTTTGTGACAAACAGAACAAACACTAAATGTAAAAGACAGGACTGTATTAATGAACAGGTCCAACAACATAGCAAAAATTCATTTTCAAAAAGTAAAGTAACAAAACTCAAAGGTGCAATAAAAATCACAGAAATATCAGCCCTCCTTGAACTTCCAAGGTCCTGCAAGAGAAATAAGAGCAATGCACCAACACAAGCCATAAGTACATCTGTAAATTTACCAATATTCCACATAACTCCCTGTTGCTTCTTTCCACGGGGATACCAGTATCATCTACAAAATCCAACTGAGTTCCACGGGGAAGCAGACAAAGTCCTGATCTTGGCACTGCTGCCTTCCTGTGAAATCCCAAATATGGGTAAGAGTTCCACCTGTTAATAATGAGGTTTATTGCCAACAAAAAACAAGGAAAAATGAGATTCTTGATCTCGGATTTGCCAAATTTAAGCCTGTAGTTCAAAGCCGTGCAAAGCATGAACCAACAGCGAACTGTGGGGTGTGAATTAAATTCCCATCAGACACTATGTCAGTATTTTATCCTGAGATAAAAAATTCCCATGAAGGCTCTGACGAGCTATTTGTTTATCATCATTTACGCTTCAACCTTCAACATGCAGGTGCCGCACTGGCGCCCTGACTCAGGAACCCTGCCCTGCCACGAACACAGCACTGTTTTAGTGCCCAAAACATGAAGCAGCCCAAACCAAATTACAGCTGCCTTTTTAGGAACGGGAGGGGAAAAAAAAATAGCAGCAAAACGCCCAAAACCCACAAAAGCCCCAGCACTGACAAAGCCGTACTTTGACAACAGCGCTTCATTGGCAAGACGCAGCCTGTCCCTCTATTTACATAACGAAGTATTTGTCTTTAGAGAAGAGACGGAGCTGCAGAGGGAGAGGGGCAGAGGAAGGGCCCTGAGGGAAGCGGCGCAGGTGAGGGGAAGAGCCCGCCCGTACCTTGGGGTAGGTGTGCAGGGGGTAGGTCAGCTGGCAGGCACGGTGACACGACGCCGTGTTGCCCAGTACGGAGTCGAAAGCCTCGGAGGAGGCGGCGGGGAGCGGCCCCGCGGCGGCTCCCGCCAGGAACACCAGGGAGAGCGGCACAAGCAGGAGGAGAACAGCGAGGCCTCCCCGCCGCACCGCCATCTTCGTCCCTCCGCCCCGGCACCGGCCGCCGCCAGCCTCTCGCGAAATGTGCGCCTCACCCCGCGCGGGGCCTGCTGGGAGGTGTAGTCCGCGTAGTGGAACATCCCCGCCCATTCCGTAGAGCCTCGCCCCCGGCGGCAACTACTGTGCGGAAAGGGCCAGGCGGCGGCACCGCCTCCCGCGCGAGACCTGCTGGGAAGTGTAGTCCGCGCCGCGGGGTACCCCCGGCTATCCCATAGGGCCTCGCCCCTGGTGGGAACTACCGGGCGGAAATGGCGGGGCCGCGGTGGCGGCTTCCGTGAGGGAGGGCGGCCGGGCGAGCATGGATCGGTTCGTGGTGCGCCGCGCCCGCGGCCCGCAGAGCCCCCGGCGGGCCTCGCCCGGGCCCCGCGTCTGCCGGCAGGTCACCCTCGAGTCCCTCAAGGCAGGTCACCGCGGGAGGGAGCGGGGGTACGGCCCGGCCCGGCCTCCCGCGGCACCGGGCGCGGTACGGGCGGGGCAGCGCGGGAGGAGCGGTGTGCGAAGACGGGTTCCGCACCGAGGTCTTTGCAGCGCTGAGGTGGGACCCGGACAGGGCAGTGGTTCTGCAGTGCAGAGGGCTCTGCTGCTTGGGAAGGGCTTCCATGGGTTGTAATTCGGCGCGGTGCAGGGTCAGGCTGGGCGCACGGTTCGAGGAGAGCCCGGTGAGACCGCCCGCCGCAGGGTGTCCGGCTGGCTCTTCTCTCTCCCCTGCAAGGAAAAGCCTTCAGGTCCTTTCATGGCCATCCGCTGTGAGACCTGCACAAGAGCTGGACCCCTCTTGATCACCTGCTTGTAGAAACACAACGGCAGAACATTTGCTCACCAAAAAGTTCATCGATGTGTGGCAGAAGTCAAAAGAATGGTGCAGAAAGCACTGCAGTTGTCTGCCCGCTGCTGGATAAGATGCCTCACATCCAAAATACGAGACTTGCACTGTTTGCAGTCTGTTCTGTCGAGGTCTGTGGCAAGAACAGTGAAAAACAGTGCAGCTGTGCAGTGCACTCAGGTCTGCATTCGTGTCCCCTGATGCTTTGTTTTCACCTTGCTGGCATTGCTTTACTTGTGAAGTCAGTCTGAGGGGCACTCTAAGGAGAATCAGCCACCTCCCTCTTAATCCCTTTTCCTGTTTAGAGACATTTATACAATGGATTCCTGAAATTCAGAACACTTCTAGGAGGTGTTTGCTGTTGCGTGCCCAGAGTTTGGCAGACCAGGGTGAAGCCTCTCACTTTGTTTTCTGGTTACTTCAGTCTTGATTTGCAGGAGTCTTCTAATTCCAAGCAAGTACCCATCATATATTCTGAGCCATGATCAATAATTCATGCATTGATAACAGCCCCATTAGCTGAGATGAAGGCAGTGTCCTTATTTATCACTCAGCATTCCACTCTCCTAATGGCTTTTCTCTTTCCCAGAGAGTCGTGGTTGTGGAAGACATAAAACGATGGAAGTCTATCCTTGAGCTTCCTGGGCAACCAAAAGAGAACCTGATGGAAGCTTTGGGGGAGCTGAAGAAGAAGATACCTTCCAAGGAAGTGTTGCTTTCCACTAAAATAGGTACATCTGGTCTATCAAAACTGTGAATATTAGGCAGTCTTGTGTCTGCTTGGCTTGTCAGTACATTAAAGATTAGTTTGGAAGCCTTTTTAGAAATGAGGAAATGGTTGCCAGTGAAATATTGTTGATATCAAGCCTGCATTTTTCACAGCCTGTACTGAAAAAGCCAGCTGTCCTCTGATTCCTCCCAGGAAATACTGCATCACCCCTTTTGTGGTCAGTTTTGAAGAGCTCTCCTTGGTACCTGTGTGCTTTATTCCCTCTCCTGCTGTCTGTCAGTGCTCGTTTATCTGATCTGAATCCTCTGAAGGTGAGGGAAAACCTCCTCAGACAGGCCCGGAACTGCTTCCTGCATCCTCCCGCTGAGGAAAGCCCAGAGATGGGCAGCTCCGAGCACATGGCACAGCCCGATGCCCGCCTCTTTTGCACAGGGCTTGGGGGAGGGAGAATGTGTGACCACATGGTCCTGCCTTTCCTGAACAGGGAGAGCATCCCGGCCTTTGTTTGCCGTCAGAGCAGCCGGATCTCTGTTCACAGATCCCCGGAAAAGGAGCCGCCATCCGCCCCTTTCCTCATCCTTCTGATCTGTCTTTGCGTTTGCCGTGTTCAGCTTGTTCAGGCTCTTCCCGGGATTTTTCCCAATGCCTGCCTGAATAGCGCCGGGCTGGAAGAGCCACTGAAGCCTAACAGTGACATCTCCTGGCCAACAGCGCTCCTGGCCAGGGAAAAACACCCCTCTGGAAACGGGAAGGTTCCTTTTGTCTCCTGGCAGGGGAAAGCCTCTTCTGCACTGCCAGGGCTTGGAGTCACCGTGGTGTTCACATGTTGAAGTGCCACAGCCATCACCAGCAACATCAGCTTCCTTAAAGGGGTTTCCAGTTAAAAAACAGCATTTTTTTATGGCCAAGCTTAAAGGCCTTTGCCAGATCCAGGATCAGTGTAAAAAACTAGTGTAGCCCTGTGTTTGCACAAGTGTTGCTCCACACCTTGGCGACTTGGGAAGGTAATTTCACAATCTTGATAATTGCTCCAGCAAAAATCACTGCAGCAGCCAAGGAACAAGAACTCCACACTTAGCTCCTGGTCATTTTGCATTTAGGTTTGTGTCAGTGCCTTGGTTGCTTTGCTGAGACCACCCGAGTTAAAAACGTGTGTGGCTGCTTTGGCACTGATACGACTTGTCTGTGTCAGTTTGTTGTCCCTTTCCCCCTGCCAGTCCCAAAGAAGCTGTTGCTGTTTGGGTTGTGTGGAGTCAGTTTGTTGTACCTTTCCCTCCTGTCAGTCCCAAAGGAGCTGTTGCTGTTTGGTTTGACTGTTGTCAGTTTGTTGTACCTTTCCCCCCTGCCAGTCCCAAAGGAGCTGTTGCTGTTTGGTTTGACTGTTGTCAGTTTGTTGTACCTTTCCCCCTGCCAGTCCCAAAGGAGCTGTTGCTGTTTGGTTTGACTGTTGTCAGTTTGTTGTACCTTTCCCCCTGCCAGTCCCAAAGGAGCTGTTTGGTTTTCCAGGCCACACGGTGAACAAGACGCGCAAACACCCCGACCCCGAGGTGTCCGGCCTCGCCAGGGACATCCACAGGGAGTGGAAAACCTTCCTCAGGGAGCACTCCAACAGGCCCTCCATTGAGGTCAGGAGCGACCCCAAGACCGAGGCTTTCAGGAGGAACGCTCGGAAGCTGCTCTGTGAAGCCCTGGAATTGGAGGTACAGTTCAGAGCCCCTTGTCTGTGGCTCAAACAATTCCCTCTTGTAGGAACAAGTTAAACCTTTCCCAGGCAGAGCTACTGCCAAGCTGGTCCTGCCTGCAGAGTGGAGACAAGACCAGGTGATCTGTTGCTATTTTTAGGGGTTCACAGCACATCCCTATTTATAAGTAACTTCATTTGCAAGGTAGATAATGTTTTTTGGTTGTTAACCAAGTGAACCTGCTAATTGTAAGCAAGCTGGATTTGCTGTCATTTCCATAACTTGTCAACAGATTACTTGTGTGGCCACTGCAGTTGGGCTGCACAAAAGAAGGAGGAAATTATTAGAACATTAAGTTTTTCCTATTAAACAGCTATGAACGCAACAGTGGGACTTTTTTGGTGTTTCCTAATTAAATATTTGTAAATTTCAATCTGTGGCTGAAACAGAGAGGCCAGGCTGACAGTATATAAAGTGGTATTAAATACCAGATCCCTCAGGTATGTTTAACTAAATGAACAGGGCATTGCTGTAAGGCTTAATGACTAGTTTGCTTGGCCTATGAAATGTCATAATAATTATCCTTTCCAATTATTCATTAATGATCCTTTAAATGACAAGTCAAGTGATAAACATTCAAGAGTTTCAAAGTTGTGTGCTTGCTAGCTGTGAGAACAACCTCTCCAGCTTCCAGGCTGGGGCAGCACAGAAGGATGGTTTGCTGTAGGAATGCCTCTGAAAAGTAGGAGCTCACCTTTGCTGGTCCAAGCTTAGTTCTTAGAAAGCACAGCTATGCATGGTGATTATAATGCCAGTAAAGTCTCAGTCTGTGGGACATAAAGACTCTGGTTCCACCCTAAAACGAGTAGAATTGGGTAAAGCAGAATTGCCTCTGAACAGGACTCACCTGAAAACACCTCAGCCACCACATGTGCAAGCAGAGGTCCCAGCAGTTGAACTGCTTGTAAAGGCAGGGGAGCCACAGCTGCTGCACCAACACCTGCGAGGCTGACAAAGAGGAGAAGGGGAGGGGGGGCTGAGTTAATCCAAGGGGCTTTTTGGTGATGGGTGGCAAAACCTGTATGGTGAAGGACTTGCAGGAATACTGCTTGGCTCACTGGAATCTCCTGCATGCAAAGCATGGGAGATTCCCCATCACAAAAGACAGAAGTGAAATTAAAACCATTTCTTGAAGGGTGGGGGATTTCTTCCTGAACCGTGCTGAATTACAGGTTTTGGCACATGTCGAAGCAATAACTACATAATTAACATTTAGCAAATCCCTTTCTGCATTCTTAATTACATCTCCTTCTACACACAGAGAGCCCACATTTCCCTTTATAGCACCAGGCAGAGAGTTGCCAAGTGTTTGGCATGTCTTAGAGTTCTGTTGGAATCAAGTTTAAAATAGTATCCAAGGTACCTTATATCAGCAAGCTCCAAAGTGAGCTTTATGGAGACACTACAGCATAGCTTATAATTGCAGTTGAGCTTGATACCCAAAGCTTGTCACAGATTAGTTTCCTGTTGTGATGGCAAAGTACTGCCACCCAGCTGGAGGTGGGGATATGTTCCCTGCCTCTGACCACCTTGCCTTGTCCCTTAATTGCTAAGGTGGAATTAAATGGCTCTTCCTGTGATGGGAAGCAGATTTCCTTGAATCTAAGCTGATTAACGAAGAAACACTGAAAAGCACCAAACTCCAATTTCCATCAGCTGGCCTCCTTATTAAATGCAAAGATCTAATTTTATACTTTGCTGTTTTCAGATTGATCACCCCCTGGCTGAAAATATCGAGCGCGAAGCTTTTCATCTCTGTTCCCGCCTCATTAGCGCTCCGTATCGCAGGGCCGTGCGAGCCCTTGTCTTCTCATTAAGGCACAAACCTGAGACCCGAGCAGCAGTCAAGGATGGCACCCTCACTGTCCCTGCCTTTGTCCAGAGCCAGAAGTGAGGGCTTGTGCTTGATCCCGAGGGAGAACTTCCTGTGCCTGCATTTTCGTGGAACTGGGAGCCCTTCCTGTGGTGAGGGGAGTGCAGGACTCCCTGGCATCACTCCGTGGACTGGAGGGCTGCTGGAGGGAAGAACTAAAGATGGAATGGGTGCTGTAAATCTGACTTAGTAGAAATCCATGTGGGCTTGTGGCAAGGAAGGTTTCTTCTGCTTTGCTGTGTGTTTTCTATCCATGCTGACTCACCTGTTTCTCTCTTCTGCCCGTTTGTTGTAGCTCGGTTTAGCTCCATCCCTGATGTGGATCTTCAGGTGTAATCAGCTGAATAACTCTTTTAAAGGAGCAGCTCTGTGCTCTGCTGGTTGGAATACTGGGAATTCAGGGTAATTGGTCCATGGGAGGGGATTCCTAGTGGATACTTGCAAACTCCAGTTAGCCCTAAGTCAGCCATGTCTGCTGCAGCTGGGCCCTGCCTGTGGCAAGAGCTGTTTGGCCAAGGTGATTTCCCTTTCCTGCATTCCAGAGCTGGATGGAAAATGGATTTCAGTAACTTCCATCATCTCAGTCATCCTGTGATTTGGGGCATTTTCTAAAGCCCCAGGGTATAGGTGCTATCTGATTCCTCTGCTGTTCAAGGAGCAGCTCACTCAGCCTTCCAAACCTCACTCATGATGTAAACATGGTGCTTGTTCTTACTGTGATGTGACCAAAAAAATGTAATGAATTTTCTAAATAAAACTAAATACTCCTTTTAAAGGTTTTTTTTTTTTTCTCCAAAGGGAACATGGTTCAGAATGATTGCATGAAAAAAATCTAAGCAACAAACTATTGTTTAAATTCTTTCTAGTTATTGAAAATTGGAAATCTTGCCTGTTTGGTCTGATTTCTTTCTCACCACAAGCTGTCTTGCTCTCTATAAGCTATTATAAAGGCTATTCCAGGCATGGTGTTCATGTCTTCCCCCTAAAAACTGACTGACTGTCATGACTTGGACCTGCAAGATACCTTTTTCTTCTGTAGACCCTAGGTAAAACACAAAAAGCTTACCTGAGGTGTTGAACTCCATAAATTTATTTAGATAATTGCAGATTTTCTTAAAAATATCTTAAACCCTGTTTTGTTTGCTTGGACCAGTGCAAGACCAGCTTTGCCTGTACACATTGAAGGTGTCCTCAAAAAGCTGAATGCAGAGGTTTCATTTGTAGGAAGTTAAGGTCAGGTGTGTTGGAGGGAGAAACTGGCAGATCCATGGGTGGTGGTGGTATGGGTAATACTCCATAAGATGTAACATTTGTTGACCAGGCTGTAGCAAGAAATGGGAAAACCCTCAATTCCTTAGATGAAATCAGCTCCATTTCCCACTTAAATAGCTTCAAACTGCACAGCTGTAATTGAATTTGTATCCTGGACTGGCAGCAGGGGTTCAGGATCAATGAATGACACAGCTTTTGCATCAGAGCTGCAACACCAAGACCTGCAGGGTTTTTTTTCAGCTTCCTGTCCCTGGTGCTGGGCTGTGTTTTCTCTATTTGGTGAGAAGCAAAATTCCTGAAAATGAGGAACTTCTGATCTAATGAAAGCCAGGTCAAAAAAGCTTCCCATACAGGTTAGATACAGTCTGGCTGTGCCAAGTATTTTTCATTTAGAAAGTAACTTCAGGGATGCAGAGTTGCTGCACACAAGCAAAAAAACTCTCCTATAAATTTCCTGTATTTAATGGCTGATGGTTTTGTCCAACTTGTTTCAAAGCAACCCAAATGTAAAGCTCTGGGTCCAGTTCTTTTATCTTGATATTAAAGCTGGCTGAGGATTCACAGACTCAGCTTTGCAGAAAACTGATTGGAGGAACTGGAAAAGAGTCCAGAGAGTTGGACTCAAGACCCACAACAGAGGAGGGATGGGAATGAACACTTTAAGGACAAAAAACAGGAAGGTGGGGAAAGAAAACAAAAACAGAGATGGGAAAGCAATAGGCCAAAAAGGGCTTTGTTTTCCCAAAGGGTGATGCTGACTGTGACAACAGGATACTTGATAGCTGGCACTAATGAAGTTTTTAATTAGTCTATAAAAACCAGATTCCCTCCATGGAGCAGCCTCACCTGCACACTGTGTTTATGAATGCCTTGGGTTACCTGTAAATCAGTTTGCTGCTCCTTGGCTCTTCTTTCCCTCCTGTGGGTGATGCAGCCCAGTCCTCATGCTGGGGAAACCTTTCTAGATTAAAAGGGAGGATGAAGGGGCTTTGTGCTCAGTTTCTCTGGCATGGAGACTTTGAAATCACTGGTTCTCTTTTCACAGGGGAAATGTTAAACGAGGGAGGCACCCAATCTAGAGAAAAGTTCTTATTTTCCCCTTTTTTCTTCCAGATTAAGCCTATCCCACAGATTCCTTTCAGCAAAGGGGTACATACATACAGCTGGCAGACCTCTAGGGACCTGCTACCCCCAGCAAAGAGGAGGAGGGAAGCACCTTCTGGAGATGTCACATCCTGATCCCCCTCCCCATGCTTGGGGAATACAGGGTGGGCTCAGGGCAGCACCAGGACGGATGGAAGAGGGAATTCACTCCTGCCAGAGCTGACTTCTGGCTTTGAAGAGCAAATTTGAGAAGGCAGTAGGTGACAGCTTGTTCTGTTCCCCATCAGCAGGCACAGCTCAGGAGAGCTTTTTGTCTTTTTGTCCTGCTGCAAATCACTTGGGTGAAAGAAAATGGGAGTAGACAAGACCCTCCCTGTCCTTTGGAAAAGAGAATGTGCAGCAACTCACCAGTTTTCATCTTTCAAGAGACTCTTCAAAGGTTTCTTCACAAAGAACCCAAACTTTTAGATCTCATTTGCTTCCCTGTCAGGCCTGTAATATGAAGGGCTGGCTACACTGGCCCTGGATTAAGAGACATTAAGGCAAGGAGCAGCCACAGATGTCCTTTGGAGCCCAAAGGAGGCTCCAAGAACTTCCCTCCCAGGGTATGTTATGGAGCAGAAATTGGGGGCTTGAGCACTGGAAGGACAGAGGGAAGCAGGAAATAAGAGGTAGAGGGAGGAAAACACATGAGGGAATTCCCCAGCCCAGCTCACCACAACCAGCAAAAACCCACAACTTGCTCCTCCACAACTTGCAGGGCACAGTAACATTCAGGTAGGTGAGCTGGCACCTCACAGGAGGGGAAGCTGAGGCACAAAGGAACTCTGACATGTCACAGGAAGCAAAAAAAGGGAAGCCCGTGCCAGGGTTACACTGCAATTAATGATGCTCCAATTCTTGTGCTGGCAGTCCCCTGAACAACACCCACAGTCTCTGTCAATTAAACCAGATTATGGAATGATCCTTGCTAATTATATATTATTATCCAACAAGCAGTTATCTCTCTATAAAGGGTGCTCCTATAATGGACAAACACTGTTCCTTTAGCACAGCCAGCCCAAATAGCAAGAAAAATACAAAAGCCAAAATCATTTCTGCTGTGGCCAGTATTTTGCCTAAGATGGAATGTTCACACTGCAAACACTGCACTCCCATCCCAGACAGAGGGAAGAGGAGGAGGAGTGCTGCAAAATGCAGAGGGAGAAGGCAGGATCAAACCTGTACCCCCCAAACTGCCACAGAGTCATGACTGTAAGCTCAAAATTCCAGCTGTGAACTCTCCCACCCATCACAGAGCACTCAGCCTCCACACACCAAGGTCCCAGAGCAGGGCCCTCACTGTCCCTGGGGCTGTGATGATCAGGAAACAGGGCTTAAAATAAGCTGGGAAAACAGCTCCCGGTAAATGCTGTCATTGCATTTTTAATTGTCCATATGCTTGATCCATTATGTTTTCCCAGATGGCTGAGCTGCCTGACTGCTGCCTCCTCATCTGTGCCACTGTGGCCAGGGTCTCCAGCAGGTACCTGGATCCCCAAGGAAGGGCAGGGACACCCTCATGGCAGGGTCTGTGTCACCGTACCAGGGTCTCCAGTGGGAAAGCTCTGTCCTTCCTGGCACAAAACCTCACCCACTGACCCACCCATGCCAAGCTCCTGGGGAGCTGTGACTGCCTTGATGGCAAAAGTGACTGGTGGCCTCCTGGCCTTACACACCAACCCCCAAGAAAACCACCCTGAGGAGCAGCAAACCTGCCCCTGCTCCAGCCCATGAACTGCCCTGTGCTTGCCCAAGGGCCAGCCCCTGTTAAATTACCCAAAAATGATTGAGGAGAGGATGCAGGGGACACCCAGCCAGCTTAATTCCTGGCATTCCTGGGGAAAGGGAAAAATAAAGATCTAAAGCAGGGTGGGAGTGGCTCCTCCTGGCTAGGTGGTCCCAGCCCTGTCCCAGTGTGGGACTGGGGCTGGCTGGGCAGTGCTGCTCAGAGCCCTGTTTGCCCTGGGGCTGCCAGTGCTGCCAACCTCTGTGTCTGGAGCCATCCCACATGTGCCCCCCATGGGAAGCAAGGAGCTTGCAAGCAGCTCCCTGCTGGCTGGTGCCACAAACAGCTGCTCCCCAGGCCTTCACACCTCTGCCTTTGGAGCTGAGGGATTTGGGGAAGGGTAGAAGGCAGGGAGCATGCTCCCAGCTACAGATACCTTTGGAAAGAAGGGAAAAAACCCCAAATTATTAACCACAGCAGCAGGGTTTGTGCCCACCGAGGGAGCTTAATGCTGCACAGCACCAGCATTCTCAATCATGGGGTTCAGCTCCAGCACTGGCTCCCTGGGTGTCACAAGCACCCCATTCCCAGACTGTGGGATTAGAGTATAAAAACGAGAAAGACACAAATAACCCTCTGAGCAGAGCAATGGGGGGGAGAGGGAAGAAATCACTGGAGGACCGTGGGTGTCACCACAGAAAACTTACAGTGAACATTACATAGAATAAATTGCCTGGGAAGGGGTGGATCACGACACCCTTTTTTTTGTTTGCTGGGCTCCCCAGGGCCTCTGGGCAGTGTCTTGTGCCAGCAGCAGTGCCCATTCTGGGGCACTTCCAGCCTCATTCTCTTGTCCAGTGCAGCAGCACAGAAGCACATCCCCCAGCAGCACACCCTCACAGCGTGACACATCAGGAAAACCTTCCCGGTAAACAGAGAAAGCACAGAGAGCACGGCTGAGATTTTTCAGATATTTTAGCACAGCTTCTCTCTGGTAGGAGCGATTTCCCCAGGGAAGGAGAGGAATAAACCAATTGATCCCCTGGGGGCTCTTGCAGTCCTGTTTTCTATGATCTACAATTTTCCAACAGTTCTCCACAGGATTTGCAGGCAGACGTTTGCAGAGGGATAACAGAAGCTCTCCCTCCCGCACAGCAGCCAAGCCTTTGTCTGCTCTGGAGAGACACGGCTCCATGTCCATAAGCAAAGCCAGGAAACAGGGTGGCTGCATCCAGCCTGGCTCAATCCAGTCATCATGCTCTAAATAAATAATCAGATGAGCAACGGGAGCGCTGCCCGTGCCCGCTGCTCTCCCGATTGCTCGGGAAGCGCCGGGCAAGCACTAAGGAGGGAAACTGAGGCCTGATGTGAGGACCACAGGCATGGTGAAGGGAAGGAGTGCTGGTGATGGATTCCTGATATCTGTTTGCCACTCATCTGGGCAGCTTTTACATGAGGAGAAGGGTTTGTTTCAGGAAATTACCTGGGCAGTCTCCCTCACCTGCTGGGCTCCGTCCCCAGCCAGGGCAGTAAGTCAGGGAAGAGCTGGTTTAACAGGGGATGCCAGTGAGGAAATTCCTGCAGGGCATGGAGAGATTGGATGCCTAAATCTAGTGGAGAGGCTGAGACATGGTGGAGGATGACTGGAGTCTGAGGAGGGCTGGTGTTTGGTGAGCACCAGGGCTTTCCTCGCTCCAAGTGGGATGACTGGCTTGAGTGGCTCAGTGCTGGTGGCAGATGCAGCTGTGAACACCATCAGAAACAAGTGGGTAAAGGCTTTTGGAGGCATTCAAGTTGCATAATCACCCTGTCCATGACCCCTGGATAAAGCCCTGCAGGACTGGGGCTGCTGGGGATCCCCTTGACTCGGGAGCAGAGCTGCTCCCACAGCACCAGTTCTGCATCCACAGGGATGTTTGCAGGGGAGCGCTGCCCCCAGGGATGCTTGAGTGGTTGTGAACTGGAGACAGAGCTGGAAACCCTCCCTGGGGTGACCAGGTCCAACTCCTTATTTGAGTGCAACACCAACAGCTATCCAGAAAAGCCTTTTCCCCTGCAAATCACAGGGTTCTGGAGGCTCCAGCTGGACGAGGAGGTGCCTGTCCTGCAGGCAAGGGCTGGATGCTCCTGGGTGCTGTGGGCTCCCTGCCAGGCACGAGCAGCCGCAGTGCTCACCTGTTTCAGCAAAATCTGGGCCACCAAGAAGGTTAATTATATCTTTAAGTTTCTTTCAGTTGTCAAATCTTGTAACTATGGTCTCAAGCTGACAGTTCTATACCCAGCAATTAACCGGCAGCGAGGCTTTGCAGGCAGCGGGGGAGGCTGGCCTTGTTTACCATCTCTGCACACAACAGGCTCTCAAAACATTCCCTTAATGGAGCTTAACGGTGCTGGCAAATATTTCCCTCAGAAATCTCGCATTTGCCGATGTGTTGCACCAACAAAAGCCAAATCAATCCGGGCTCCGGTAACGAAGGCTCCTCGTTAGGAGGCATGCGCAGCTCTGCGCCTTCTTCCCTCCCCAGGCACTCTCTCAGGGCTGGTGTGATCCAGCAGGAAAAGCTGCTCATCATCCTGTTCCTTTGCTGCTGCTCCCTCTGATGCCCTGATGAACAGAACTGTCCCAGAGGGAAGCAGGACATGGGTCAGGGCAGCCTTTCACTGGCGGGGCTCTCCTCCCAGTCCCTGCTAAACGCTGGATTCAGCAGAGAGAAGGGTTTGCTGTGCCCCTGAATGACCACACTGGGACACTTTAAGATCTCTCCCTGCACTGCAGTGTGCTTCACACAGGCTGGAGGAGGAGGGGTGGCCTCTTTCCATAGCAAGATTTCATGTGGTTTTGACACAGGCTGGCTCTGACCCCCAGGGATGAACACAGAGTGCTCTGTGACAGCCACTCCCTCTTTGATGCGGGAGAGGAATGTCCTTTGTACTGGGGTGGCACCAGAGGCAGGCAGAGGTCATTCAGCCATCCCATCAGGGCTCTTGGAGAAGATCCCCAGTTTTCTGGAGGGGCAGATGATCACAGGGCTCTTCTTTTCATGCTCTCAGGTGCTGAGCTCGCCTTCTGCAGGGACCACGAGTGGAGGTCTGGAGTCAGTGAGGTCCCAGGGGAGCCAGCCCCTCCTGCCAAGGCTGTCTTCACAGGGTTACCAAAACCTCCACACTGCAACGTCTCCCCAGGCCATAGCAGGATTTGCCCATATTTTCAAACTTCAGGAGTAATGCTGGTAGAGAGTTCACAGCCATGGACACCTGGATATGCTGGAAAGGAGGCAAACACAGAGGAGAGGAGGATTGTTCTCCTCCCCTCCAGCTGCTGGTGGCTGAGGTGCTCAGGTGAGTCCTGTGAGAAGGTGAGACAACATGAGAAGATCAAAGGAGGAGCCCCAGGGCACATGAGATGCAAATGCATCTCATCACATCACCCACAGACACCCAGAAACATCACCTGGGAGCACCTACATGAGCTACATCTGCGTGTGCCAGGTGGAGATCCCTATAACACAGCTCCACAGCCCCCCCAAGCATGGGCTGGGAGCACAGAGAACATTTGTTGGGAATATAGCTACATTTGGGGATGGCTTGTACCTCCAAGAATTCAGCTAGAAATAATTGACAGGAAGATTTGCAGCCATCGGCAAGCAACGCTACTTTCCTGAAAGCAGCAGCACTACAGGGAAAACAAATTGAAGCAGGTGCGGGAAGAGTTAGGGAGTGCAAGAATTGCATTCCTGAGCCAAATGGACAGATTGAGGCAGAGGAAAACAAATTGGGAAGGGAAACGGCTGCCTATTGCCCAGATTTTTCAGAAGGTGGAGGTTGGGTTCAGGCTCAGTCTCAGGGCCTGGGAGCTGTGTCTTTGTTTGGGCAGCTGCGTTAGGGCTCAGCCTGGGGTAGGGTAGATTTTGGGGTGCCTTTCTGCCCTGGGCAGGACTGGGATTGCAATGCCTGGAGTCTGGAAAGAGCATCCTACAGAAGCACCAGCCCCACCACTGCAATGACCATGAGGAGCCCAGCCAGGATGCAGATGCTGATGAAGACGATGTCGCTGGTGTCCTGGCTCTTGATTTCACGGGCATCCATCGCTTCCCCCTCCCGCTGCTGGGCATCCACCAGGTTTTCTGCCTGGCTGAGCCTGGATGGATCAGGGCCAGCAATGAGGGTCACTGAGGCTTCCTTCCTCTTTGGCTCACACAGCACCTCATACTGGTGGATGTCCTCCTGGTCTCCCATCGAAAAATCGATGTAGAGCCTGCTGACGATGACAGACGTGTTGTTGCGTCTCTGCAAGGCGAGGGACAGGGCTCATCAGGGCTTTGTGCAGCTCCTTTTCACAGGGGTTTGGAGGGGCTGGCCATGAATCAGACCAGTATCTACTGGGAAAATGGGAGAGGCACTGGGAATGCCTCTCTGCAGCCAGCACAGGGCTAACCATGTAAAGCTAACCATGCAGCTTGCTTTAAAGGAGGGTTTGCTGACCACTTACCTGGGATTCAGTGCCACAGGTGTCGAACCTGGTGTGTATTTTAAAGTTCCTGCCAACCACCTGAGCTGCACAGGAGGGGGTTCCCAAATAAATCCTATTCCTCTCCAGCTGGGCCAGGGACTGCACAGGGATCTGGATGTGGAAGTCTGTCCGAGTGCAGCTGACATTCATGGGCACAACTATTGGGACAGAAACCAGGGTGCACATGTAGGACTCGTGGGGGAGTTTCCAGGAAAAAAGAAGCTCCCTCCAGAATGCAGAAAGCAATCAACATCAGTATTTTAGCCCGGTCCCATGCTGAGGGCAGACATGGATGGCTCCCAGGCTCTGCTTTCTGCCCAAGGGAGAGATCTCACCCATCAACCCTCTTGAGCCTCATCCTCCTTCTCAGCACTCTGAGAGACACACAGGTGCCATTACAGGCAACACATCAAGCTGTCACTGCTACTCTCCATCACTGCAAAGCCAGCAGGACATTTCAGTTGCTGCCCAAGACCAGACCATGAGAGCTATGTGGATGCCTTGCTGTGGGCACAGAGCTCCCCTGCATCCCACAACACCCCTGCAAGAGACACTCTACAGTGATGAAACAGAGGAGACACATCTTGGAGGGACCCCATGCATGCCCTGGAGTGATGAAGCTTAGTGGCTGCCACATGGCCCTCCTGAAAGGGTGAGCTGGGTTCATGGCCCCAGAGCATCCTCCTGGGGAATGACCCAGCCCAGGCCCTGTTCCAAGCATCACCAGCCCTCTATTGTCCTCAGAATGCTAATTTTGATGGGGAGCTGATGAGCAGTGTATGGAGGGAGCTGCTGTTGGGCTGCCCATGATGCAAAGATGAAGAGCAAGGCAATGGTGACCCCAGCCCTTCTCCATCACTCTCCTTCTGGCACCGTGTTTGGCCTCTCTGGATGTAGAAAGCATCCACACAGGGAAAGAAGCAGGGAGGAAAAATACCCCCCTCTTTAAAGTGAATCCTTGCTCAGCTTGAACTAACCACTTGGGCAATATGAATTATTGAATTATTCCAGCTCCCTCTGAATCTCGGCCTTATGAAACTGGGAAGATGCAATAAAATCAATACGAAAAAATAGTGTCACTTTGCTTCGCTTAGTGCATTATAAAACCATTAGAAGATTTACCAAATAACTAAAGTGCATTAGATCAAGAGGAGGAGAAAGTGGATCCTCTCTCCTGGCTTGAAGGCTTTCATTTCAATGGCCATAAATCACACATGCCCCGCCCAAACCTTCCCTTTTGGTGGGCCTGAAAGGGAAATATCTGCGTGGCTGTGGGTGTGGATGCAGAGACTGAGGTGCCCCTTTGCCTCTGTGGGCTCCTGAGGAAGCTGGTGGCAGGGAGAGGCTGGTGTGTCTGGTGGGAGCAGCAGCTCTCCTGGCAGTGCAGGCAGCTGGATGTGCCACGCAGGATGTTAATCACAAGCAGATGCTGGGATCACTGGGCAAACATAGCTGGCAGGCTCAGCTCTGTGGAGGGAGGCTCAGTTTCACATCCAAGCCTTTGTCCTCCCCTGACATGCAGCTGGCAGTGTGTACCAGGGGGTGCAGCAGCCTTGGGCAGCTGGGAGAAGTCAGGCCCCTCTCTGTGATGGGACATCCCCCACTCTTCAGTAGCACCCCATCTATCTGTCTGCAAGCTGCTCTCTCTGGAGCAGGGTTTCTCCATGGCCAGATGCAGTGACACCAGATTCTCTCCCTGCACACAGTGAGAAATCAGCAGGACAAGGACAGGGACAGACCTGCTGTGCACACTACAGCCCTATTAAATGTTCAGTACCACCTCTCTCCCTCCTGAGGCTGCAGAGGCTCAGGACAAAACTATCCCATCTCTAACTCCAAGAGCCACATACCTCCAAGTCCTTTCTGCTATGCTGGAAGTGAAGAATGATTTTGCAGCTGAGGGATAAAACCCAGGGCCAACCTCCCCAGTGCCTGTGCTGCCAGTCCAGCAGCCCAGCTCTGGCTCCAGCCCTCTAGAAAAGCTGTCCCTAGCTGAATCATCCCTGACCCACAGGTCAGCTAGGATGTAATTATCTTGAAATACAACAAATGCCATAAATTTGCTGGCGTTTGAGGTGCAGAGGTTGGCAAATAGAGGAGGAAAGTCACACACTGCTCCTCCCACCAGCTGTAGATATGCTGGACGTGCTGGCTGGGACACAGGGCATGCCAGCAGCAGGGATGTGCCAGGCAGGGCTGGCCAGGTGGATTTGGGAATGCTGTGCCCCCGGGGGTCCTGCCCTCCTGTGCTGCTGCCAGTGGAGGAGGGGACATGGTTTATGTCTGCCTGCTCAGCCATGTGCTGGCAAGGCCAGAGCACCCAGGGGAGCAGAGAACAAGGTTGTGATGCTTGGGCTGGTCACTTGCTCTGGGGTTTTGGCCCTTTAAAAATCCCTGCTTTTTCTCTTTGAGAGAGGAACAGGAGCATGGCAGTGGCAGACACACAGGAATTTGAAGCTGGAAAGCATCTCCTGAATACTAAACACGAAGTGCGGCTCACTCGCCACATCTTCCTCCGCCCCATCCCTAAGGAGCCACAGGCTCTGCTCCTGCAGACAGGAGCCTTCACTGATCATCCCTGTGGAAATTACATGGTCTCAGGCATGTCCCAATGGAACTGCAGCACTGAGGAGCACCCAAGTGGGACCTTACCTCCCACATAGGAGATGGAGAAGCCCCTCTTGGCTGTGTTGCGGTCGGTGTGGAGGACCAGGAGCAGCCGGTTGCTGCGGGAGGTGACAGGTGCCAGGCTCTCCCTCCCACACCACTGTCCCAGCAGGGATCCATTCTCAGTGCCACCATCAAAGGCAGACAAGTGATCGTAGTCACAGCCACCTGTCAGGCTGCTCCGGCCCTCCAGCTCCATGTCCAGGAAGAAGACCTTGACCCGGTAGCCCGGGGGCAGCTGGATGCTCCACTGGCACTCGAGGTTGTTGGGGTAGAAGTTGGGGTACTGAGGGCTGGAGAAATTCCCTTTGATGGTGGTGAACACTTCCTGGCACTCACCTGCCCAGGGAAAAAGGGGAGAGGAAACATCAAAAGCAAACCTGAAGCCCCCTGGGTGTGGATGAGTGATCACTTGTTTTACTGCTAAAGGATGCTCTGCCCTTCACCTCACTGCTCCCAGCCTGTGTTTGGCCAATGGACAGCCAGCAGTTTGGGGGATGGAAACTCCCAAGGTAGTCAAAATCCTACAGGAGCAACCCATATCCCCAGGGAATGATGAGCAAGGGTGACTCTTGCTCAAGAGCACAGCCCAGGGCTTGGAATAGCCACAGTGATGCCATTTGCAC
This sequence comes from Notiomystis cincta, assembly GCA_013398075.1. NCBI lineage: Eukaryota > Metazoa > Chordata > Aves > Passeriformes > Notiomystidae > Notiomystis > Notiomystis cincta. Next base: position 66,137 of record VZRX01015657.1, on the reverse strand, counting down.
TGGGTGGTGGTTTGCCCTTCACACCATCATCTCACGGGCTCTCCCCAAAGGGATCCTCCCATGATCATCTCCTCTCGCTGCTGTGGGAGGGAGAGAACCACCACCCCAACCCAGTGCCTGTCCCCGTGTCCTCCCCATTGCCCCACCACCCTGAGACCCCCGCACCCGAGTAGAAATGGGCCTTGAAGCCCCTGCCACCGATGTTGAAGTCCGACTTGAAGACGATGAGGAGGTGCGGGGTGGAGGAGATGGTGCGGGGCGGGCGGGCGCTGCCGCAGTAACGCCCCAGGCGGGGGGCAGCGACGCTGGGGCCGTCGAAAAGGGCCACGTAGTCGAAGCCGCAGCCTTGGCCCCCCTCCATCTGGAAGTCAGCAAACACCAGGGTGAGGGGGCCACCAGCGCTGGCCCCCCCAATGCTCCAGCGGCACTCGGCGTCGTTGGGGTAGCTCTCGGGGTAGCGGGGGCTGGTGATCTCCCCGGAGAGCCCCGTCAGCTGCCCGCCGCAGGCGTCTGCAAGGAGGCAGGGATGGTGAGGGCGGTGGAAGAGGAGGGATGGACGGATGCCCAGTGCCCACCGCCCCTCCCTGTTACCTTTCCTGTAGGCAGCGGCGAAGCCGTGCTTGGCCACGTGGCGGTCGGAGCGGAAGACCACGGCCATGACGTGCCAGGCGGAGGAGAAGGGTGGCGGGGGGCTGTGGCCACAGAAGGTGCCCAGGAGGTTGCCCCGGTCGCGGGCAGCCCCGTTGTAGACCTGGAGGTAGTCGTAGGCACAGGTGTCGTGGTACTCCAGCTCGAAGTGGCTGAAGGAGAGCAGGACGGAGGAGCCCTCGGCCACCACGATGAGCCACGTGCACTCCGTCTCATAGGGATACAGCCCCGGGAAGTTGGGGCTGGAGAAATTGCCAGAGGGTGCCGAAAGTACTCCCCCACATTTGATGCCTGGGGGACACAGAAGTGAGTGTGATGTCCCCTTTCCAGGGGAAGCCTAAAAGAATGGAGATGGGATGCACAACACCAGCTCCATCCCACCACCATAGTACCAAAACACCTGCAGATCTATCTCCACTGGGCTTGTCCATCCACTCTCCCTGGAGGATATGTGTGCTCCCATCACCTTTCATCCCTCCATGTAACCCCTTTTCCCCATGCTACCCTGTGGGGGCTGCAGCAGGGCTCAGCTGTGCCCTTGAGCTTGTCCTGCCCGTGACAGCACAGCATCCCCACCTGTTTATGGCTGGGAAAAAAGGAAGTTGGGAGTGAGTTTTAAAGGCTCAGTGATTCCAGGCTGGCCAGTGCCCCAGCTGCCCAGCCCTTCAGCTTTGTGCCTCCCACTGACCATGCTCCCTCCATATAATGGTGGTATCAGAGAATTTGAGCTGGGAGAAACAGGGGTGAAGGGCTCGATATGCTGAACAATGAGTTATGCATGTAGGGATCGATTTCCTAATGAAATCTTTATACTGAGACATGCTTATTATAAAATAAGGCTGAAAGGGGGCCGGCTGTCACCTGCCCCTGGGTCTGATTAGGGCTGGGGTGAAGAGGCTGATACAGGGGGAACATACATCATGTCTGGGAGGGATGCAGACCCTGCACAGCCCCCAGGAGACACGTGTGGGTTCCCAAACAAGGCTGGGCGCTCGCTGCCATCAATCTGGGCCAAGTATATTGCAAATCAATAGTCAGCCTGTGCACACTGCTTTTCATCGTGCTCACTGGCACAGTGACCTCCCAGCAAGGGGGGTCCTGGGATGTGTGGGATGCAGCACCACGTGTCTGTGTCTGGCCAGATCTAAAAACACCTTGCTAATTACTGGGGATAGGCGGTGAAGTGATGTGGGGCTCGTGGAAAAATAAATAAAAGGAGTAACATTGTTGAAATAAATACCCGAGAGGGGAGCATGCAGGAGAGGTGAGTAGCCACGGTGAAGGCAGATGGATGGATTAAGGGCTGGGAGCCTTGGGGTGCTCTGGAAGCCCAGGTGGGTGGATATGGGGGACAAGCAGGCACCACAGGGCAGTGGTGTGGCCTCAGGAGCACCTGCACCAGGGGCCAGGGATGGGTTTTGATTTCTGGCTCAGCCCTTCTGTGAGAAAGGCCCTGCCGTTTTGGGGATAAGGGATTTCTTGGCCCACCCTATCCCCTGAATTACTGTGTCATCTGCTAACCCTGCCCTGCATCGTGGGGGACCTTTTATCTGGGTAAGGTGAGGGGTTTATTGCACACCTGCCACATACACACACATGCATACATTCACATATAAATGTATATGTGTATATAGATTTATATAGGCAAGTGCAACTCCAGAAGCTAACAAACCCTTCACCAAAGCACCTGTACACCCTGACAGGACAACCCCTACCTGCAATCCTCAGCAAGGTAAGCATGAAGCACAAACCCAAGCACGGAGCAGTGTCCCACACTTGGCTGCCACACACGGTGACTCCAGATCCCAGCTCCTTACCCCTTGCCTGAGCCAGCCCCTCTCCCTGCAGGAGAATTGGAACCCACTCACACCCCAGAGCCACTGTGGCACCTGCAAATGGCCCTCCCCTCCTCAAGAACCATGGATACCCATCCAGACCACCAGGAGCTGGGACCAGGCTCTTACCTCTGCTGGGAGCATCCCCGAGAGCCCCGCAGAGCACGGCCAGCGCTGCCAGGCAGCCCAGCTCTGTGCACCCCATCCTGCAGCAGGCAAATCTCCCCTCACCAGTGCCCGAGCATCCTTTTGGAGCTGTCTATCTGGGAGGAAAAAAATAAATAAAGAGAGAAATAAATAAAAAGCAGGAGGGCTGTAGAATTAATAGCGGAATGAATAATTCATCGCTTGTTTGAATTAAGAGGAGCAAGGTAACTTGATCTATTCCTCCCTTCCTTCACTCAGTTTTAATGATCTGGATCAAATGTCCCAAGGATTTACACTATACCAGATACCTTGTCAATACACTATATTTAGAAGAGATATTAATGTTTCAGAAATGGTGTATAACAGCAATAAGTCTGGGCTGACAATATGCCCTTAAGGGGCTATGAAAATAATTTAGTTTGCCAGGCAAGCCAGCGAACCAAATTGGGAATTTCAGACTTACCACGGAAAAGCATCTCAGGAATTAACATGATTTATACTGCAGCACCCACTGCACAAAGCCAGCTGGTGGTAAAGGCTAGAGAAACAGGGAGCAGGACTGAAAGGCAGCCAGGTCAGCATCCCTGCAGCAGGAGGCCAGGCTCAGCGGGATGCTCAGCCCGGGAAAGCAGCAGTCGTGAGCACTAAAGATAGCAAATCCCACCTCCCCCGAGGAAGATTAGAGATGAATTGTGACTCATGGGCAAAAAACATCGATTATTATAGAACCTGCTAAGGCCTTGGAGAATTGCCACGTTCTTCCACGCTGGCTCACGCTACTTCTCGCCCAGGCTCTTGGATGCACTCGGCTGAAGGTAATCGAGCCTTTGGGTTTGGTGAGAAAGATGTGCTCCTTGTGCTGTGCCACATTAGCTGGAGAAACCCCAAACCCAACAGTGGCTCAGTTCCTTCCCTCCCGCCCAGGAGAGAAAAGACTTTCCTGCTGCCACAGCCCACACCCACATGAATGCCAGGAAACAAAATCCCACGAGGGCCTCCCAGCGTGAGGGACCTGTGCTAAAAAAGTCACCTTCAAAGCAGCAGGGAGAGAAGCAGTGAGTATCTCTAAATCTCAGGCAGGAGACAAGTTGCATTTATTAATTAAGCAATGAGGATCGATGCCCGAGACATTTCCTGTGGATTAATGATGGGCTGGGAGGAGCTGATGGCCTGAGGTGCAGCTAAAGACCATTAACGCCAACTGGTCACGAATCCCCAGGAAATGCTCCATGCCAAGGTCGTTAAGTGCCTGCATATATTTATGGGGAATAATAACAACAATAATATTTGTACAGGCTCTCTCCCCACTGCCCAGCCTTGCTGGAGCCATGCCGAGGGCTGCTGGGAGCACTGGGACATCCCAGCCAGGAGCCCTCTGTCCTAAGCCCAGCTGAGGCAGGGAACACTGGGTTCTGTCCTGAGGCATTGAGCACTGTGTCACCCCACCAACACCAGGACCATGAGCACAATGGAATGAGGAGGAGCAGGGCAGCTCCCCCTGTCCCTGGGCATTGTGCAGGCTCTGGGAGATGCTTCGATACTGGCACATGTGCTGACCTCCCAGGGACATTACAGAGCTTAATTAGCTGCTTCCTTAATGGTTTGGAGAGGAGGTCTGTCCTTGTCAACAAGTGTGGGTCCACACAGCAAAGATGCAGGAGAGGTCTGGCCATGGCACAGGGGCCTCCCCTGGGTATTTCCATTGCCACAGCCCTGGTTCACGCAGGAGGAGTGCTCAGCCTTCCCAGCCAGCATCCCCTGGGCTCAGGAACAAAGCACTCCCCGACTTCTGTGTCACTGCATTATGGAGCAACATGTTCATCCTCATTGCATCCATCCTGGGCAGCACCCACTGTCCTCCAGCCTTTCCAGCCCCGAGCCAGTGCCGGGACACCGGTGCCTGCACAGCTGCTCCTCTCCCTCCCCTCGGCTGCGCTCTGCACCGGCGAGCCCCGGGAGACGAGGGGCCAGGGCTGTGCAGCACAGCAGCTGTGCCCCGCTCCCAGGAGATGGCATCCATCAACCACCGGCACATTCACCCTTCTCCTGACCCAGAGATGGCCATTCCCAGGCTGGGGCTGAGCCCAGGCAAGCCGGTTGTCAGCTGCAGAGTGGGGTGGAAGGGCAGAGGGAGGCAGGGGGAGAGTGACATGCAGCAGGCAAGCAGAGGAGCCAGGCGTGGAGGTCTGGCTGGAAGGTGCTCTGGATCAGCCCCGGGTACTTTGGCCCCAGCCACAGACACGGTGAGTGATTTCAAGGTGTGCCATGTCAGGGCTGCCTCTGTTCTTCTGTGGGAAAATTTATAAATCATAAGTCAAAAAGGCATTTGATTCATTTAAACAGAAACGACGTGATCAGGACTGTGAGACTTCAGAGAAGATCAAAGGTTTAAAAACGGTCCCCAGGAGAAACGGGAATTATTTAGGCAGGAAATAATGAGATGAAATTAAGAAGGTATTTAGGCTGCACATGAGGAAGAAGAAAGGAAGCAAAGTGAAGCCCCTTTCCCCAGCACAGTGCTGCACGGGTGGCAAGGGCTTCCTGGGGGCAGCCAGAGATCAGGAGCATCCCAGCAGCATCCCCCTGCCTGGCAGGAGAGGCGGGATGTGAACCCCTGCCCTGGCTGGGCATCGGCCACCTGCCCAAACTCACACACCTGCAGCTCCACAGATGCCCCGGTCACCAACAGCACCGACAGCGATTCCCCACGGAACTTCCCACCACGGGGTGGTTCTGGGCCTCCGAAGGGAAGGAAACCTCTCGTCTTCCCCTGGCAAGGAATATTCTGCTCGAGAGCCTTTCCACTCCACATCCCTGCGTTTGCAGGAATCCACGCCATCCTCTGAACGGGGCTGTCCCCATGGGGGATGGTTGGGATGAGGGGACTCGTGTAAGAGCCAGCCTGAGAAACAACAAAAGGCGGGAGGGGGAAGGGAGAGAAGGGCAGAAAATAGAGAACAAAGTGCCTGCGGGCGGTTTAAAGGCTCCTTCGAGTTCCCGCTTCCAAGGACATCATGTCCCCCACGGAGAATGTCTCGCAGAGCCGCTGTCCCCTCGGGCGGGCCGTGCCCCGCTCCTCCCGCTCGGCCGCAGCCCGCCCTCGCAGGATGGCAAACCCGCAGCACTCACAGCTTGCTCCGTCTCTCACCACCCTCCCTTTGAGCCACGAACAAAGACGGAGCTGCGCGGCAGAACGGCCGGACCAGCTGGGTAGGGTTTAAGCATCGTGGCCCATATGTGCTGAAATACCCAGACATATTGGGGTTGTGTTTAAAGGAACAGTCCCGGCTTTCACGCTGAAAGCCGGCGCTTTTCCAAGGCGAGCGTGAAGTTTTTTACCTTGGGCCTTTGCAAAAAGGTGGGGTGGGGTTTTAGCGAAATCTCAAAAATAATATTTAAAGCAAGAGGTATAGAAGTAAGGTTTTTGAATACTTAATATCTGACAAAAAATTTTCTCCACGTTCCTAGCTAAGGCCAAAGTAGGGAGAGCAACTGGAGAAAGCATTGCATTATTTTATCAGCCTGTGCTGCTAAGAAACACCTTCACTACACAGTGACTCAGGGTGGCTGAGGCACAGCTTGGATTGGAGATGAGAGCTTGCCTTGGACTGACCACGGACAACTTCCCTGGATCTCCATGCCTTTAAAGCCAGAACCCTATCTTGGGCTAAGGAAGATGGTTTTCTTGTCAGCCCTTGCTCCAAGGAAGGTAACATAAAAGCTGCAGCTACACTTATTTAATTCCAGGCATTTGGTAACTGGAGACAAAGCAGTACAAAGGGAACTTACACTCCCTCCCAAATGTGTGAATCAAGCCACCACTTCAGTGCAGTGTATTTTTTGTGTAACAAACTACATCTCCTTTGTGTAAGGTGTTGTGTTTGACACAGGTATCAAAGAAGCATGAAAGATAATGCAATAATTATCTGACATAGCCTGGAAAACCCCAATATAGGATGGACTGGGAATGAATAGGAAAATACAGGGTGTGCAGGAAAGTTGTAGCTCCAGGTGTAGATACTAAACACAGCAGTCTAAGAAGGTAAAAGAGTGGACAGCACATACCTTAGAGGGAAAGCAGCAGCATTCTGGACAGAAGAAAGGAGGAAGGGGACCAGGTGCCCAGGCTGGGTGCTGTGCCAGGCTGCCATCCCTGAGGCAGCTCCCTGGCTCTGCTCCCTGTCCCACAGGGATGCACCCCTGCAGACCCCATGCAGCTTTCCCTCCTCAGGTGGTGTCCCTGTATGCTTAGGGCACCTCCTCAGGCACCTGGGAGAGTCCTGTGACACCACCAAACAGCTGTTTATTTGTAAAGAGGTTCAATTTAATAAGCCAGGGCTATGATACAACACTTACGGGACATGGAAAGCAAACAGCCATCCTCCCTGACAGACACAGCCACAACCCAGCCACACTCCCCCACTCTTGGGACATCTTCGTTGTCTCCCTGGGTAGCATTTCAAGGGTTAAGCACAGGGTAGGTAACACAGGCTGCGCCAGCCAGCGCAGGAGCTCAGCCCGCCCAAGTTCTCACTAGACATAATGTATCATTCCATCCTTATGGATACTGTTTCCATATATAGCTGGAATGGCTGTTCCCAGAGATCCGTGCCACCTCCTCTGTATCAGTCTACAATGGGGCAACTGAGGCACGGCGAGGCTGAAGGGACCTGCCTGACATCACCCTGCACATGGACAGAACCAAAACGATCCAGATTCTGCTGTCCCCCAGACCTGGCAAGGATCCCTGAGGATTGTACCTCTCCTCTGGACAGCTAACAGGGCACACCACCACTGCAGAATAACACAGGTTGCAAAGCAAGTCACCAATTTCACACTACACCAGAGCTGTGTGCATGGATGCTTTCTAGTACCCCCTTAGAGATCTCCCTCTTAAAATTGCACTTGAAGACTTCCATTAAAATTACCACACTGGTCCCTGAGGTGAGGGTGGCACACCGTGTGCCAGCCACTCTGGAATGGCACCTGTTCCTTAAAACACCCAGGAATGAGGACCAACAAATAGCTGCTCCAAGGAGCTCACTCTTCTGAGCAGGCCCATTTTGTGCAATGTCTGCAAAGAAACAAGCCTAAGGTTCCTCAGGTCAGGAATAGCCCACTAAAAGACAAAGCAGGAATCTTCTTCAATTCCTGAAGCTTTCAAGTATCTACTCATATCTTCACTGAATGCAGAAGAGCCACAAATTAATACAAATGGCTTTCTTCGACAGGAATTTATTATTGTCTTCACCAAGTCTTCACTGAGACGACCAGTGTATGTGTTTTCCTTATAGCTCCAAGGAAGTTTGTCCAGAGAAGTCTCCTGGAAAGGCAAAAGGTTTGCTGTGTGAGACATTATAAAGGACAACATTGTTTAGGGCTGAATCTCCCTCCTCCCCTCAGAGTAGTGCCCAGGATGATTTTCACCGTTGTGACACCACGTGGGTGACACTGGCCCTTGCTGAGAGCTGCATTCCTCTTCCCAAGCCCAGGTGAGATCCTCCCCTGCCACAGGACCTGGCCACTCGCTCAGAGGGGACTGAACAAAACCTGAGTAAAACTATCACTAAGAAATGCTGCAGAACCATCTCCCAGGGCACCTTTCCTATTCCCAGGTCCCCAGCCTATTCCTCTCCCATTCCCAAGTCTCTTTCAGTCCTATCTCCCTTGACCAAAACTGAAAGAAGCCAGCTCTGCTCCAAATAAGCTCTGATCCCATGAGAAGTGTCAGATCCTGTGGCGCTGGATCCAGCAGGGACTCCCCTGCTGCAATTAATCAGGAGCAGAAGGTGCTCAGATGTGGTGGTGACAGGCAGCACAATGAAATACAGACAGACACATAATCCCAAGAGGGAAGATGCACAAACCAGTGCTGGACTACCACAAACCTGCTAAGAGAGCAGGAAAAAGGGAGAGAGGAGGGGCAGACAGTGTTGACAGGGGTCAGGTGGGTTTCTTGCCCTTCGCTGATTGAATTTCAAGACCTCCTCATGCTCTTGAGACAGCAGTCAAAGAGTTTAAAGACCCTGAAAAGGGTATTTAAGCCATGTCACCAGAGACAATTATGGTTATGCTCCTACAGAGCAGCTGAGGGGGTGCCCAAGTCACCAGCACTTTTCCCTCTACCAAATCTCATCCTGCCAAGGCCACATGTGGAACAGAATGTATGAGGCAGCTCCACTGTGAGAGATACAAAAAATGATTCATCTGAGAAACTAAAAGTGCAGTGGGATTCATTCCCTCAGCATAAATAATTCTTTCTATATCCTCCCTGCAATGAATCCTCATTTCTGATGGAAATAATTTTTAACCACCAAATCCATGCAGAACACAGGCAACTTTGGGACCAAATGGAAATGAAAAAGACTGCTCAAAATATAAGACCACTGAGAGGTATGCCCTCATCCCATGAATGTGGCAGAAACGTAATTTTACAGAGGGGGAAACAACTTTTAGAAGTTTAAAAATGGGTCAGCAAGGAAAAATAATTGCTGGGAAGTTGGTGCTAGCACACTAGAGGAGAGCTCTAGCCATGAGCAACGAATGGAAAACAGGGACAGATTAAGACACTGGTATTAGGAAGGAAAAACCAGCTTATTTGCTGTTTAGGTGCAGCATCAACTGTCTGAAATGGGGAAGAAATATTCAACAATGACTATGGAACAGCAGGTCCATCCCAACAAAACAGGGAGGCAGAGAGGGACAGTGATGGCCACTTCCCCAAATTCTCCAGACTAGTAGCAGTGTGAGTACATGTAGCAGATTTAAGAACAGCAGCTACTGGATCACAAATTAGGCTGGATAACTGGGAAAGAATTAGGATCATGCTCATGGAAAAGTGGAGGAGGCAGAGGCTCATCCAGCACACAGAACCTTCACACAAACACACTTCATATCCATTTATTTACCTGGCTTAGGACAAAGAATACTCTAACGTTCCAGAACCGAGCAAAATCCTGCAGAAGAGGTTTCAAATAAATTTTGTCAAAGGTAGGGAAGCAGCCAACAAGAGTTACAAAGGTTTCATCCTCTTCATCATCTGTTATGGACTGCAGGATGGGAATCATTGGTGCAAGGCCAGTGCCAGAGGCCAGCATGAGGAGTTCTCCATGCTAACAACAAAACAGAGAGTTTGGAATCAGCTGTGGTGGCTGGAAATGGGTGTGCTCATGGTCAGTTCCTCTTGCTGCCACACTGGTAAAGGGTCTCTTGAGAAACAACAAACCAGAAGGTCATGAACTGGTAAATTCAGATCTCAAACTGTTTTTTTCTGCCAAGTATTACAGATAGCACTTAAAGGGTTTACATATCAAATCTAACAAAGCTGGATGTTACCCAAATATAAAAATTTATCCTAACTCTAGCCTTGATTTCAATTAATTCATGTTTCAGTGTCAATTCTGCAGTACTCTTTGCTGGCCCACTGCATGTTTTCTTCCACTGGAAATGCTCCCTGGGTTTCTCTTGGTTGCTGCAAAGAAAAATCCTGAATGTCTTCTGGAGGAAATAAGTCTGTCAGGAAGCAGGACACAACTGCTCTGCATAGAGCTTGGCCACTCAGATTTTACTTATTTTTGTTGAGGGGAAAAAAAACCCAAACAAACCAAAACCAAACCCACCAAAACTCCACAAAGCTTTGGGATTTTAATGACTAATGTTTCAATTTTGCTCCTCATTTAAAAGGTCAGAATTAAGTAACTGAATAAGTGTGTGAGAAGCCTCTCCCTGAAACCAGATCTGCCTCTCCCTGCAGCCAGCCTGGTATTGGCAGGTGGGATCAGCGTTTGGGGAGTGACCTGACACCTCACCAGCTCAGGGAATACCCGAGAGAGGAGAAAATTAACACCTCCCCTTCGCCCATGCTCAGCCACAACACAGCAACGTGGGTCAAATCAGGCAAAAACCCATCCACACTCACTGCTGGTGCAAATAAAGTTCCTTTTGTTAGGCACATCAGGAACTTCTAAGGCGAGTGATGAATGCAGAGCCTTGCCAATATTTTCCTGTCTCCCATCCACCTCCTCTTCCCTCTTAAATATTCTGCAGTTCAAGAAGGTGTTCCAACTGACTGCTAATGCTGTCACACCATACAGTAACCCAGGAAGTCTCTAAAATAATCATGAAAACAGTAATCAAATTGATGTCTTCCTTTCAGAGCATTGAACAAAGCTTGCTGTCACAGGCTGAAGCATCCTATGTCTCTCAGGAACTCACCTGATTAGGTCGATATGGGAACCCTCCAAAGGGCCCACGCCAAAAGACCACATCTCCTCTTTTCCACGTTTTTATGTATTGTGACATTAGCCCAGCTTCATAGCACTAATAAAAAACATTGCACAAAAGAAAAGAATAATTATACTCCATTGGAAAGTTTCCCAGCTTAAAGTCGATTATAAAGTTATCTACATTCAAACGAAAAGGAGACAAAAAACCATTTTGTGTGTTTAAAAAAGAAAGATCTTTCTGTTTGAAAAATAACTCAAAGTTATACCCAAAACAAAGACATTTAAATTAAATCATATTGGAACCACTCCAGCTTGACTATAATGTAAACACAAGCCCCCTCTCACGCAGCCTGAATTTCCAAAACTGGAAAAAGCTTATCAGAGTTCTTGCTTACAAAGCACACAGAGAAGAGTGTCTTGAATGCAAAGCACAGTGCAGGCCTTCAAGTGTTCTCCAGATCTCAGGGTATGGGGTCTGGAAATGCCCTCTGGGTACTGTTAATTACATAAACACCGCATAGCTCTTGCTTTGTTTCAGTCTCTCAGATGCTGTGCTGATACAATTAGTGACCCAAAGTCAGGTTTCTCATTTGTAAAACTCTTGTTTCCAGAACAGATCATCTGGATGCTGAGGGATGCTTCCACAGTTCCAAAAGAATATGTTAATGTTGGCCCCATGGAAGAAAAACACGAGCAAAAAAAAATCTGCCTTACTTTCTACCAGGCACAAACAACATTATCCAGGCTGTTGCCTGCAGGAATGCTGATCTCACTCATGACTGATGAGAAGGGGTCAGTGCTTGCTGGAAACAGAGAAGGGAGGAGAGACTGGAAAAGGAAGGGCTCATCCAAGCAGTCTTGTTGCCATCCATGCCCCAAGTATGTGAGCACTGGATATTTAAAGAGAACAGAGGTGAGCCAAAGAGTGGCCGTGGGCCAGGAGGTGGCCGGAGAACCAGGACTGGCCCCAGCAGCAAGGGCTGGAAAGGCCAAAGCTGCAGCACACAATGGGTCTCACAGGGATAAGCCTGGGGAAGAGCAACACAACCAGGGATTAGAAGATGGGATGTGATACGAGCCTTTGGCAACCCCTGCCCACACAAAAGAAATGTATTTGGGGGTATTTCCTGCACAGGCATTGGAGAGAAGCCCGGCTCCACACCCCAGTGCCTTGGCTGGCCACCAAGCTGCACTGCAGGCAAACAAAATTGGTGAACCACAAAGCAGCTCAGAAAAAGCAAGTGAGGGAGCCTGTGCTTGTGCTTGCAAGCAGTGTTAGCTAAGAAAGAACACAGATGCTCCTCCTCTCCTAGCCCGTCGCTTAAACCTGAAATATTAAGTATTAGCACTGGTGGTTGTTACATTCAAAAGGTAAATCACACACACATCCAGGCTCTGAGATACTGTCAGAATCATTTTATGTTCAGAGGGCTCTGGGCAGGTGCTAAGTCTCATGCAAAGAGTGTGCAGTTGCATCAAAGAAGCAAATTTTATACCTCCCTTCTTCAAATACATCTGGAAACCCAAGGCAAGAGAAGTAAAGTCAGGCCCACTTTCTGCCTATTCCCAAAGGACCAGGGTAATGGAAACTAAAACAATCCTTCTTTCACCAAAATTATTTCCAAAAAAATTGAAGTGAGAAGTGATTGAGTGGGTTTAAAATGAGTTTTTCTAAATAAAAAGAAAAAAAAAATTATCTCCTGGGGGAAAACTTCCACACCCCGTTTTACATGGAGAGAAACCCTAACATTATAAAATCACTCAAAAAGAGGGTTATGCTCTGTTAATGGCGACTCCCTCACTCTTTAACTGTAGTATCACAAATGCAATGCTGTAATAACAGGAGACAGAAGGGTTTGAACAATGCTTGGATTGCATAGTAATAATAATATACTACTTTCCAAAATTGCCTCAATAGTGTGAAATATACCACAACCTACAGAGTGAGTTATAAAAATGGCTGCTTTACACTGGGTGTTACCAACCTCTTTTGTCACTGCCAGAGAATAACTAAAGCTCCTTTTGGGATGAAAGGTTCTATATAAAGGAAAGGTATCATTACAATCATTACTATTATTATTGAAATGCAAAACCTGTGAGTAATGAGCCGCTATACATGAAATTTCACACTCATCTTGTGAATGTATCCTATTAATGCAACATTTCTCTCCCCTACCAATTGCCACAAGAATGGGGAAATGACCCTCCCACAGGTGTCCTAGAGAAGCTGTTCACTTTCTAAAGAGCAGGGGTTGTGTTCGAACATACAAAGCTTAATAAACCCCAGAAACATGAAATTCTGGAAGACAGGCAGAGGACAAGTGGCCCTCCCCTGCAAGCCACCTGGGATACCCAGCACTCTGAATTTCACACCTGGACTGAAGTCTCTGTCTGCCCTGAGGAATCACTAGTGACATATAGATGCAGTATTGGAAAAATGTTCAAGTCGGTATTCGCCACACAAAATAATAATTTATGAGCACCTTGAAGGCTTACATGAGACAAACTGCCAGCCAAATCTCCTATAAAATACTGTTGAACTTAACCAGCATTTGGTGGTTGACTCCATAAAGGTGAGGACACTTGTCCAAAATAGGCTCTGCCAGCTTGTCTGCCCCAACAGATGCAGCCTGTGCCCATGGGACACCTCTCTGCCCTGTGGGCCACAGGGTCCCTCTCAGAGTGCTGCTCCAGAGTCCTGTCTGCACACCAGGAACAGCTGCCCACTGACAGAGGAGTGTTCTTCAAGTAAAATACAGGAGGGATACAAGTGCAAACATTTCCCCAAATCAGCGGTTCAGCTGGGCTGGCAACTGGGTGCGATTTCAAAGACAGCCTGAAAAATCAAAACGAAAGGGGGGAAGTGGAATGGACACCTCCTTCCACCCAGGGCTTCTGCTGCAAAGCACTTGTTTGTGTGTCAACTTCTTCTGCTTTCAGTTTTGTGGGGAAAACTGCAGTTTTTATCAGCAAAGCACAACTGCTTCAAAACAACAGAGAAACAGTCCACAAGGGATTTGAGTGAGTCCCACCTGAAGCACTGACAGCATGCTTGGTTCCCAAAGAAACCACCTTATTCTCTAATCCATATTGTCCAAGCTTACTTACTTTAATTAGAACTTCAAAGTAACCTTCTGCATTCACGGGGCTAATTGGAGTATAGGCTCTCTGGACCTCCAAACCATTCACCACTCCTCTGAGAAGAGAAACAGGAAACCCCTGTGACTTGGGTCATTTGGGGGGCTCCTGCAGCCCTCTGGGAGACAGGTCCTCTTCCCAGTGGCCCAGCCTGTGCACAGGTGAAAACACTTCCTTTCCAGAGGTAGAAATCCAGGGGGAACATAATGGCTAACAGCACCTTTTGTTTCCCCAGTGGTGGCCTCAGCTGTACCACATCCAGCTCCTGGACACACCCCTGGAAGGGATTGTGTGAGAACATGCAGGGGTGGCAAAGTGGAGAGAAAACACTTAAGCCTTTTGAGCTGGGGTCACTTTCTGCCTTCAATCAGCATCCGGTAATCAAATGACAAAAGCCAAGGCACAGCCTTGACCTCAGGCCTTGTCAATATAGACTGTATTTTCCTGTAAGTCTTCCCTTTCCATGGAATTACCCACCCTGCTCTTTGCTACTGACCACTGGAATTGATTGAAGTGACCAAACCTTCTTCTGAGCTGTGTGATGAGCAGGGCTGGAGGGAGGAGCGTGTGCTGTCAGCAGAGCCAGCTGCTCACACCAGCCCTGAACGTACCAGGGACGTCAACAGATGCACATCAATGGCATCCTAACAGGACTTTCTCTATCTGGCAATGATCACCACAGATGGCTGTGAGACACAAACTTTCCCCAAGTGGCCCCTTTCTGGCAAGCAACAAACTACACAGGAGGGTTGTTTTGCTAGAAATCAGCCAGGCAGTGCCTGGGTACTGGGGTGATGAGTTACCCCAAGATGTGGGGCCTAAAATACTGAGCTCTGGGGCAAGTGCAGCTCACTGTCTTCATTCCAACACGCTGGACTAAATCATCTGTTGTAACAACTATCCTTTTAAAGCTTTTCTTTCTGCAAATGGATTTTCTTAATCACACCTAGTTCTTTCTGACCCACCAACGCAGGGATAATGCTGAAGAAAACTACAGCTTTTACCAGCAGCAGAGCCAGCGAGCTCACGAGCTCTTTCATCTGTGTCATTGTGGAGGTACAGAAATCATGATTTGCCTGCTATGAAGCCTTTGTCTATTGACAAAACCCTACGTGTTAGGTTACATAATGCAGACTGTTTAACTAGCACAGAGAACAATACCTTAACACGATGTGTTGTCCTAAACTCAATCGCAGGCTGCTATTTCCCGGTAATTCAAATTTGTACTGGTAGGTGTCCTCTGTCAGCTGCTCCACCGAGCTCACGCTGAAGGCAGTGAATGTATCTGGATTCAGCTCTGAATTACTGCTCTGCAAGAACAACAATAAATAATTACTTGGTTAGACGGTGTCTTTTATGATTTCATTTTTCTCTGGAAGCAAACGCGTGTGCTAATTTAGTGCCAGAGATACTCAGGACGTGTTTTAAACGCCGAGGCCCGGCACAAATTCCAGCTCTCTGCTGATTCATTATCATGTTCTGCAGCGTGCACTTTGGGATCTTGCATTTCTCCCCACCACCACCTTTTTAAATTGCATTTCTTTACACCTTACAGCAAGGTCATCCTATTATGACTCACTGCGATCATTTTCTCGTGTCTGGAAACAAACAGAAATAATTCTGCTAAAAGAGCCAAGCGCTGCTTTGGGGGCAACTTTGCAACCTGCTAATGGCCACAGTGAACAGAAAATAATGTCAGTTGTTTCAGCTGATCTTTTTTACTTGACCCAGCATAGTTAATCTTATGTAAAAGGACACTGACAGGCTTAAAAATTTCACTCTGAAGACAACTGCTCCACCACACACAACGCAGGTTTTTTTCAGCATCAAAATACGAATCTAAAAATCAGGCAGAGATGAGAAAGGTGAGGAAAACAAAGCTTCTCCGAGGAAACTCGGAGAGGAGAAGCTGCAGAGCCGGAGCTGTAATGCGACACCAGGGAGAACTCTACACTTGGAAAATCACATTACAGCAGGGAGAGAACGGCCAAGGGGGAGGGTGAAGGCTGAGTTTGGGGAATTGCATTTACAGCCATCTCTTAAGGCACCACTTGAATTCATCCCTGCATCCCTCACCCATCACCACAACCCGAACAAATAGGACCAGAGCACAGGCTCCAGGATGTGATGAAGATAAATCAACCTGCTCCTTCTTTGCCACGAGAAGGCTTTTGTCTTGCATTGCTCTGGCTCTCTCCCACAGTGCAAGCTCCCTCTCGTACACGTCGTAGATGCAGGGCTTGCAGCCGCTGCCGCAGCACTGGGACGGAGAAGGCTCCTGGGGCCTCAGAGCCAGCCAGTCCTGCTCGCTGCCACTCATTGCCTGCAAAACACAAGCCCTGCATCAGACCCGGCCTGATGAAAAGCAGTGCGTGCCCATCAGCTGGGTGTTTTTGGGGGCCTGAGAAAATCTCTCTCGGGCATCTTGCACGTGTATCAAACTGAACACCTGGGGCTGAGCTGCGACTGCAACACCCCATTTTTGCTGAGTGCTCAATGGCTCTGCCCTGCCTGAAATGCCAGACCTCGCAGCCAGCAGCCCAGAGCAGAGCCTCAGCCCAGCCTCAGGCTCTCCTCCCCAGACAGGCTGCCCAGCCACAGCTACACCCTTTAATCCTGCTCGCTCTGCCGTGGTGATTTCCTACAAAAGAGCAGCTTGGTCACCCGAGACAGAAACATCTTAAAAATCAGTCCAGGAAAAGGGTGACAGACCCAAGCACCAAGACAAAGGGTAACAAACCCAGCCACCAGATGTGGCCTGAGTTTGGTGCAGCTTTGGAACAGGGGAGGGCAGCGAGTTGAAACGAGCGTTTAGAGCCAAGAGACTTGAAGCAAACAGGGCAAAGTCTCAGGCAAAAACCCACTTTGCTTACGGGCTTTGAATACACGGCTATAAACGCCCAGGGAGGGGAGGCCAAGAAGCACAGGATTTCATCCCTTACTCCCGTTGCTTCCGAATGAGCTGTACCCCTTGAACACTCCTCAGGTCAAAATCACGCCGCAGAGCTCGCAGGAACC
Source organism: Notiomystis cincta (assembly GCA_013398075.1). Taxonomy (NCBI): domain Eukaryota; kingdom Metazoa; phylum Chordata; class Aves; order Passeriformes; family Notiomystidae; genus Notiomystis; species Notiomystis cincta. The sequence goes on along the minus strand of VZRX01015657.1, from coordinate 49,126 downwards.
TCGCTGTTTTCACACTTTGGCTGAATTAAAGCTGAATTAAAGGCACTCGTGTCCGCATCCCTGGAACACAAAGCGGCCCGCAGGAAATTACGGAGCCACGGGTGACGAAGCGGAGAAAGCGAACATTTAGCGCTTCCAGCAGTTTCATTGTCAAGGTCAATTAATTAACTAACCTTCACCCCTGAAACAGAAACACTTATTTTAAGGAAGGGGGTGGGGAACGGAAGAACCAAAGACGACTGGTCCGGCTTCCCGCCGCGCCCGCTGTGTCCGGGGCCCCGGAGCACCCACGGGCTGTGAACCCAACGTGTCCGCGGGGGAGTCCGAGACGCCCGGGCTCGGGGCTGAGCACATTTGCGGAGTTTCGAGCACTCACTGAGCGCGCCCGGGGGCTCGGCCAGGCGGGCCCGGCCACAGGGCGGGCCCGGCCACAGAGCG
>VZRX01015657.1:9483-28953 GCA_013398075.1 Notiomystis cincta | reverse complement strand
AAAAAGAAAAAAAAAAAGGGAAAAAACCAACATTTTGCTTCAGAGCTGGGGTGCCCAGGGGGATGCTCCCTGGGGAGCAGGTACTCGCTGCCCAGCATGCTTACAGAGGGGGAAAAAAGAAGTAAATCGAGCGCACGTCCCGGTTCACAGCCCTACCCAGCACTAGTGTCTTTACCTGACTGTGGGGTCCCATCATGCTGTTAGGATTGTGGGGTGGAGGCTGTGCGTGTGGCGAGGGCTGTGACCCAGGCGGTCCCTGTGAGGTCAGACAGTAGAAGGAGGTTATAGATTAGCACATGAAAGCGCAGAAAGAGCTAAAAAAAGGATTCATGGGTGGACCTTTTTAGTTGGGGAGTCAGTTCTCCCGGTTTTAAATCAGTTTTTTTTTTAATTGAGTTTCTATTCATTTGCAGCTGAACAATGAATAATGATATATGCAAAAAAAATATATATTCAAAATCAGAACATCTGTCAAAATACAGTGGCCACATTGAGGGTAAACGGTCCAGTGGTTCAACCAAGTCTGCAATGATAAACACACAGGAAAACACTTTGCAGGGGCGTGCAACGAGGAAAAAAAAAACAAAATATGCAGGAGAGGACCAGAGAGGTTGGGGGGAAATAGAAAAACCATCCCCAAACCAAAAAAGAAAAAAAAATCTAAACAAAAAAATCTAAAAAAGAAAAAATCTAAAAAAGAAAAAATCTAAAAAAGAAAAAAATCTTAAAAAAAAAAATCTAAAAAATAATTAATAAAAATGTAAAAAAAATTAGTATTTTTCCTCTCTCATCCCAAAGGTTGGAAACACCTCCGGGTTTGTGTTTTGACCGTGGTTCACTGGAGGTGCTGGAGCGAGCACAGAGGACGAGGAGCCCGTCCCAGCTCACGCCTGGGCAGCACAGCCGGGGCTGCACCGCCACACTGAAGGGATGCAACATCCTTCCTCGAGGTGGATTCCCTAAGGATGCGAGTAAAATGGCTTGCGAGCAAAGAAAGGATGTCTAGGGGAAAAAAGGAGAGATTAGTTGGTGCAGGTTGAAGGCTGCAATGCAGCAGTCGCTGACATTTTGGGCTCGAACGCCCACTTTTAAATTTTTTATTTTTTTTTAAATTTCCCTTAAAAGCACGAAATGAAAATTTGCTTGGAAAAAAACCCGCGAGCTCGGTGCAAGAAATATACCGGTGCGTGTTAACGTGAGGAAAGAAAAAAAAATATTAAAAAAAAGTATTTTTGTTGAGTCAAAGGAGGTGTAATTGGTAGAGAAAGCACAGGAGCTCTGTCAGTAGGTGATGGGAAGCGACGCAGGCTCCAGGACTGGCGCCGGAGCAGATGTTCTCTACCTGCCTCGTTACTAATTTCAACAAGTGTTCGCCTTCTAGCTGCTGCCAGCAATGGCATGGTTTGTTACCATGAGCAATTTTCTTAATTAACAGACATTAATTAGCCATTTAGCAATTTTGCAAGCATTTGTTTAGCAGCTTTCCTAAACATGAATACCACTGTGATAATGGTACTGATTAGAGGGTCCCCTAATTAACAGTACAGGGAAGGAAAATTGAAATCACATAAATTAAAAAGGGAGGGGAAGTTAATGAAGGCAGGACATATTTGCACCTGCAAATCTTTTGTACGGCAGAAACTTGAGTGCAATGTAAATAAAGTAAGAGGGTGGGTTTTTTCTTCTTTCTTTTTTTTTTTTTTTAATTTTTTTTTTATTTGAATGGTTTGGCGGCGAGATGGAGCCAAGCGGATTTAAACCAACAGCCTCCTGCCAGCCTCTCTGCTCCAGCCGCTGAAATCCCACCACTTACACCACCATTTATTCTCCAGGAGCAAAAAGGAACCAGCCCCTGCCTTTAGTGCCTGGCCAACCTCCTCTGGACGAGGTCACAGCACCTCAGGGCAACCCTCCCCACTGCCTTCTCCATNAAGTGTAATTAATGAAGGGGGTTGGTTTTTTTTTCTTTTTTTTTTTTTTTTTTTAATTTTTTTTTTATTTGAATGGTTTGGCGGCGAGATGGAGCCAAGCGGATTTAAACCAACAGCCTCCTGCCAGCCTCTCTGCTCCAGCCGCTGAAATCCCACCACTTACACCACCATTTATTCTCCAGGAGCAAAAAGGAACCAGCCCCTGCCTTTAGTGCCTGGCCAACCTCCTCTGGACGAGGTCACAGCACCTCAGGGCAACCCTCCCCACTGCCTTCTCCATCCATGTCCCACCAGAGTGGAGAAGACAAACCTCTGAGGTCCAACTGCAGCATCAACCTCCTTTAGCAGAAGTCCTCTCTCCAGGCATGAGAGTTGACTTATTTTTACTTCTTAGTTGCTAACTCTGTCTGTGAATCAAAGTACAGCACGGGCAGCAGACACCTCCCACCATCCCCCAGTGGGGTCTGGCCACCCCCAAAGCCCTTCCTACACATCTCAGCTGCAGGATTTGTGTTGGGGAAGATCAGAAGAGGTGAATGAGTGATGAAATTAAGTGGAAGGTAAAAACCAGGGCTGGCAGAGGCCAAACCTCAAGCCCCATCAATGCAAGAGTCAGTGTCCCCCATGATGCCTGCCTTGTGCTGACAGAGGGGCTCATTGCTGTCCAGGTACTGATGTCCTTCCCCTCCTATTCCACAGCAGGTGAGGGTGTGGGGTGAACAGGTATCAAACACACGGGGGACACGGCCACCTGAAGGCACCCTGGCTGGGCCTGAAGGTGATGCTTTGGGTCTGCATTTTGAGCTGCAGAGCAAACAGTGTTTGATTACTGGAGAAAAAGCATCTATGAGACACGGCAGCATTTCCACCAGAGAAGAATCCCCTGTGGCAGCTGGATCCAGAGAGCATCTGCTGTTTGTGCTGCTGAGTGCATCCTCTGGAGCGTGGTCCTGCCCGGACACCAAGGCTGCTCCTGGGATGCTCCAGGCTCGGCACTGCAGCATCCTTGCCCTCGCATTATCCCATGTGGTGCCATTCCCAAAGGACCCTTCTGGATAAGGGACGCCCAGCCTGTGCAAACGTTTTGGCAGGCAGGGAGGAGCTGAAAGCAGCTTTTTTTACTTTCCCTTCTTTTCTTGCTTTTTCCGAGCAGCAGCATCCAAAGCGCTCGCTCCGAGCCGTGACCGCCGCGGCCCCCTTGGCACGGCTGCCCTGCTCCATCAGGAACACAGCCCCTCTGGATAGTGTTATCTCCATAAATATTTGCAGATGTTTCAGGGCTGGGACCCGTGCTGGGCTGGGAATGCCTGCTGGAGCGGTTGCCTTTTCGCACGGGATTGCCTCGCTGCAGAGGGAGCAGCAGATGATCCCGACGGATCGTGGCAGTTGAGACAAGTGTTTTGCAGAGACGACGTGGGCTCCAACCAACAGAACATCCCTTTTTTCTTAAAAAAGCCTGTGTTTAGCAGTTATTAACTACTCCTGTTGAAAGAGGAGGCTGAACACATGCCGTCCTGCTTCCTCCACATCCCTCCATCCAGCCCTGGAGCCACAGCTCCTTCTGATACGCCATGCTAGGGGAGCAGGACCTGCTCTGCGGTTGCTTCACTCTCATCTCCAGACCAGCACTCTTCCCAACCAGAGAAACCCCATCATCTCTCAAGATTTTCATTTTTCCCCCCAAACTGGACACTCTGTGTGGGGTTATTCTTTACCTTCCTGTAGCTGCTTCAAAAAACCCCAAAAAACAACCCCAACAGCTAAAACGGTGCTAGAGGAAACTGTTTCCAGCAGCTGTTGGTGCCCCAACCTCTGCTCTGCTTCATTTTTTTCTCCCCTCTACACTCCAGGGACTTTCAAAACCCAACCTGGCCCACTGGACAGCCGAAGTTTGCTGCCACAGCTGCTTCCTACAGGGAGTTTCCAGGAGATCAGGTTATTTCCACTCTGTCTTTCATGAGCTCGACTCCTCAAACTTCTTGTAAAATATTAAAGATGGAAAATGGCACGAGCGATCATAGCTCTGCGTGTGTCAATTTATGTTTCCAGCGTAATTCACCACAAATGGATCATGTTTTATGGGCTACATACTTTCAGCTAATGGGGGAGTTTTGCTATTTAAAAACATTTTCAAGCACCTCTGGGGGTGGCAGAACAAGGCAGGATGGTACGAGAAGGCAAAGCATCACTGCCACGAGACACCGATGGTTTCGAGTTAGCAATAGGGAGGCATCTTGTGTTTAAAATACCTGCCCCTGCCTGCCAGTTTTGACGTTAGAAAATACTAAAATAAATTAGATGGATATTAATTAAAGCCATGCCTGGGTTTATTGGAGAGGAGCTTTATTTCTACTGAAGGAGAGAGATGTTTTGCAAGTTGTCAAGAAAAAAAATGAGGTATCTCTTAAGGAGAGATGCTCCAGTTGCTTCAAAGAGAAAGACCCCGGGTGACTTCCAGCTGGGTGAGGACCCTCCCGAGACAGGGCAAGGCGAGGCCAGGAGAGGTTAGACAAGGCAATGCAAGGCAAAGCAAGGCAAGGCAAGGCAAAGCAAGGCGAGGTTAGGCAAGGCAAGGCAAGGCAGCAAGGCGAGGCGAGGCGAGGCGGGCCAAGTTCCCCCGCAGACAGCGAAAGGCAGTCGTGGGCAGGAGCTCTGCCTCGCCTGCAGCTGGGGCTCCCAACTGCAGAAGCCTGGTTTTAAGGAATATGTTTAACACAAGCTCTTCAGGAAACAAACCCGTGTCAGCCAGAGCCAAGAACAGTCACCTCCATCTGGCTGGAGCACCCGAGAGAAAGTTGACTGCAAATCCCACCATATGCTCCAGACGCTCGGTACAAAAGCCTCGGGCATCCTACTAAACTTCCAGAAAAAAAACTTTCTCTGATGCTTGCTTTTCCTTTCCTCCAGCTTGCAGTCTACCTTCCTTCAAACCCTGCCTGGTGCAGGCTGGTATCAAGTTCTACCCCAGGATTTTGGGAAGGGCAGCCTGGTTTCGTGGCTCTCGTGCTGCCTCACCAGAACTGGCTGACCAGATCTGGTGGCACCCGCTGAGCAGTGACAAATCCCACTGAGACATCAGGACAGCAGGGGGAAAATGGTGGCATCCAAGGAGGGAGCAGGACAACATGGACCCCTTCCTATTGTCCCTGGCTCTACCATGCTCACCCCGCGGGCGACCTCACCCGAAGAGGGAGGTCTCCAGGACGCGGGGAGGAGAGGCGGGGAGGGCAAGGGACATGTGTGGGGGGGCCCCCGGGCTCTGGAGCCCCCGGTCCTCCCCAGCTCCCGAGGTCTGTCTGCATTAGGGGGCAGTGTGGGAACACGGAGCAGCGGGCGCTTTGTTTTGGTGCATCTCGGCGCCGAGCCGCTGATGCATAGCTAACGCAGCGCCGACATTGATTTATGGTCAACTTTCCATTTCATCAGCGCGGGGCACGGGGCGGCGCGGGGCTCTGCGCCGGGGAGAGCAGGCTCGGCCGGGGGGGCTGCTGACTCGCCCCCCCCCCCTTTATTTATTTATTTGGTATTAATTGCTTTCAATTTTTCGTTGTCCTTCCTATATTTCCCTGGCACCCCACCCCCGTCCCTCCTGCGAGGGATCTGCACCCCGGCATCAATCCAGCTTTCAAAACAAAAGCAGGAACGCCTCTGATGACCTTTAGGAGGATGAGCAGAGGGTTTGTTTGCTCATCTCAACGGGACAAAGAGAGAGATTTAAATAAAAGCATCTACCCATGCTGGCCGTCAACCCAGCCAACCTTTTGTCCGGAGTGCAGCTGATGCTGTGCCGTTGGCTGGCACCATGAAATGCCCCAGCAACCCAAGAGTGCCATGGGCCTCCTCTCCTTTCCCACAATTTTGGGAGATTCTGCAGGCTGCACTTCCTCTGGCCTCTGGCCTGAAGGTCGCTGTGGAGCCCTGGCATTGGGAAGGGAATCTCACTGCAAGGCAGTGGCTGTGGATGGGTGCTGCAGCCTGGAGTCCTTCTTACTTCTCCCTTTCCTGGAGCATTCCATCTCCTCCAAGCTCACTCACAAAGTCCCAGGAACAGTCCATATAATTTTTTCCTTTTGCCAGCCTGCTGTAGACATCCTGACATGCAGGGCTGGGGGGGGGTCATGCATCCCCAGGGTTGGCAGTGCAGTGTTTCTGCTTCTTAAGCTTTGCTGGTGACTCATTCCTCAGCTCCCTGTGTGACTCTCCACCATGACTGGACACGATCAGGCTCTCTACCTCCTCTCAGAATCCATCTGGCAAGGCCTGCTACCCTTGGGGATACCCCTTGCAGGTCCCTGGTGCAGAGGAGTAAGATGCTGAAAACCCCTGTGCCCTCTCCAGCACTCTCCTGGCGTGAGGAATGGCACTGACTGAGGTGGTACCACCTCACTCACTCCCAGGGCTAGCATACCAAGGGGTTCAGGAGAAGTCCTTTCTATCTTCTGTGACCTTTTTGTTTTTGCCCTCTGAATTTAGGCACTTTCATCTCCTACAGATAGGAAATTACCCCCAAGCCAGGACTGGCTCGACACTGAGCCTCCAGCCCACCTCTGCAAGAGCTGCTCTCCAGAATCTCCTGAAGCTGGAATGAGCTCCAGCACCCACAATAAATTAGACAGGCTTTCATGGAGGCCATGTTCAGACTGTGTTAAAAGGTGGGATTTTTCTTCTGCTTTCCATCCCGAGGGCTGGGAGGAGAAACCAGATGTTGGAGGGCTTTCAGGAAAGGCAGGCTCTTGAGATGTCACATGTGAGCCATATGCACCAGCACCCATCCTCTCTTCCCTCCGGCAGCGCTGGGGATGGGCAGCATAACCTGCACTGGTGTTATTACATTGTGTGGGGTTTCAGGATCCCCTCCTGCTTCTGAGCCACCCCATTCCCCAGCAGCTCCTGGGCCAGCTGCACGGGAGGCAGGGAGCTAGGATGGGTTGCTTGCTCCTGAATCAGACCCTCACTGCAAAAGTGCTACAGAGGGGCAGAAAGGAAAGATGGGGGACAGCTTGGAGGCTGTCAACAGGAAGAGTTGAGACAGCAGCATGAACAGTAAGTCTGTGGAGATGTGACTCCTCTTCCTCACCTTTCCTGCTCTGGGAAAGCCAACCCATACTCTTGACGCCTTGCCCTAAATTCATGCCAGTTTTGCAGCCCTCACAGCTCGGCGTGAAGCAGAAGCCCCAAAGGACAGTCAGCTTCACCACGGGGCAAGATCAGGACGTTTTGGAGACACATTTGTTGGAAGCAGCAGCTTGGCACTCGGATTGCTGGCAGCAGCTATGACCTGCGAGATTGCATCTCCGCCGTTGGCTTCAACCCCTGCCGCCGAGCGCTGCTACAAGGTTCGCCTGTTTTAGGGTTCCCGATCAGTATCGGATATTCTGACTTTGTCACAAGCATGTTCAGGAAATAGGATCTCTCTTTCTCTCTCTCTCAAAAAAAAAAAAAGAAAAAAGACAGGACCCTCCTTCCCCCTTCCCACACAAACGCAATCGCCGATATCGGGCGCAGATATCGCCACAATAAATCACAAGCTCCTTATCGAGCTCGCCTGTCTACTGCCCGAGAAGTTCTCCCATACACAAATCACAAGCCCAGATTAAAAAAAGCCCAGCTTGCCAAAACAAATATTCCTTTCAACTCTTATCCCGTTTTTTTACACGAACAAGTGTTTCATCCTCAAGCAGGAGGATTTTGAAGCACCGAAAGCTCATGTTGCTGCAAACCAGCACAGCTCACTCCGGGCAAAGAGATTCCTGAGAAAACCTCCAAGGTTCAAGGTTTGAAAACTCCTTTTCTTTGTGCTTGTTGATATCCTTTCTGTCAGCATCACTCCAAACATATGTTACCCCCTCCTCCAGCAGACCTCGGCATGGGATAAGGAAGGAGCGAGGGGACTTTGGGGACTTTGCTGGGTATTTGCTTACAAGGTGCCTCCATGGCATTCAGGGATTTGGCTGGAGCCCATTCCCGCCTGCAGCCGCAGCCAGGGTTTGTTAATGCGCTCAGTGATTGCATTTGGAAAAAATCAAGTGGTTAACCAGAGGAGGGGGAAAAAGTTTCAGGAATCAAAATCCAGAATGTTTTCAATTACGCACGTCTGTTAGGACTGGAGAACAAATACAATCCCAACCCAAACACAAACCAAGAAGCTTTGGAAAAAAACATTGGTTGTAAATACACAGTAACCTCTTCGAGCAAGAAAGGAATTTGCTTTAAGGCCACAAAAGATAGAAAGCAAACGTGGAACGACAGCAGAACACAAGTTATTCCTAGACAGGTCAGCTGTGCAGGCATGCTGCTTCCCTAGCATCCTCTTGGGGGGAAAAAAAAAAACAACCACAGGCACGACAGCGCTGACACCCAGAGCGAAAGCAAACACGTGCGCGGTGTGGAGGGAGCACCGGGAGGAGCGGCAGCCTACCTGGAAGAACCCGGGCGGGATGGGGCCCCCAGGCATCCCGTCATTCGGGGGAATGTTTCCAAGCACAGGACTCGGGGCAGCAGCTGCGCTCTGCGAGGGACAAAACCAGGGCAAACGTGGTCAGAGTTATGACAGAAGCACATTAAAAACGCCACCTCTCCTGCCACATCACACTGAGTCAATCTGCCGCGTATCTCCGGAGCCCCGAGCATCTCCCGCCGCGGAGGAACCCGTGGAGGATGCTCGCAGCTGGAGGGGCACCGGCCTCTGTGACTCACCCACGGAGGAGATGGCCACACAGAACCTGGAGATGATTCTGGGGTTTGTTTATGCATTTACCCAGGCACTGAGTCTTGTTAATCCACCAAGGAGACTCATCCAATGTGTAATTTTAGGCAGAAGCTGTTTGAAAGCTTTTAAAATGCTTCCCTCCCACCTCCCCACCATGCTCGCTGGTTTAGCCCCGTCCTTCGAAAATTATGCTTTCCTGACCTCACCAGCATGCCAAGGCTTTATTATTCATTTCCAAATTCATTGCACTCAACCTGTGGAGTCACATTCCCCCTCGTGTCTCCCCAAAATGAGCCACCAGCACAGTTATAGCCCCAAAAAGGAGGGACAGGGACATACATGGGGTATCTGGACACCCCACTCGCTCTTGCTCAGCATCTCTATTTGTATTTATTCATTTCCTCTGGGAAAGCATCAGCATGATGGGAAACACCTACTCTGAAGGAAAATAAAAGAAAAAGATCTTTCTCTAAAAGCCACTGCTGGTGACACATCCCTGTGAGATCAGGAGCAGCACCTGAGCCATCCAAATGCACCCCAGTTTGCCCACCACCACGTGACCCCCATTCCAGTTACAGGGCACTTATAAAGGCACCTCAGTGGTGTTAATTGGATTTGGATCGCTGCACCACTCCCTCCACTGATTTTTATGATCAACGTACCCACCTAAAACCATAGTGGAAAAATTTTCCACTGAGGAAATCCCATGAACAGATGGGGTACATGTGAGCCTGCTCAGGGCTTGGTTTTACCCAACAAACCCCACGTCCCAACAGCAGCCGAGCCAGCCCCGACTCCCGACCGCATCCGATGCAGCAACAACCACAATATGTGAGCAGAGGGGGAAGCCAGGCTGTCAGGGCAGCCTGGAAAATTAAGGATTATTACTAAGGACTAAGGATTGCCAAGACAGGATCCCCATGTTTGGTCGGCAGTCTTGCTATTCCTGACCAGAAAGCCTTGCAGAGGCAGGGGAGCACCAGACTAATCCTTGCCTCGTGCCTTCCCAGGGCATCCCTTGTGCTCCTCATCATGCTCTGCAGCAGGAGCTGGCGTGCAGGATGTGGGATGAAGGCCAGGACCATGCCGGATGAGTGGTTGGTTTTCCCACCCCAGCATCTCAGAGCTGCAAGTGTCACAGACAACAGTGGAGGCTGATTCCCCAGTAAGAGCCTCCCTTCATGAAATAACCAATTCTCCCTGAGGCTACAGGGTCCTGCAACCCCAGGCACAGCCCACGCCACACAGCCCCCCGTGCCCCTGAACAAGGCATCCCAAGGCAGCCTTCCCCCCATCAGCAGCAAAGGCCAGATCTGAGTGTTTTTACAGTTAATAAAAAAAAAAAAAAAGTCCTGGCAGGAAAAATAAGCCTGCCCATTCCAGGCTCTTTTTATACATCAGACGGCAGCAAAAATAGATGGGAGAGGGAGTGAACCCACTTCTCCCCCTCCCTCCTTCCCCCCAAGTGGGTCAGCTATAAAAGTAAAACCAAATCTTAATCCAAGGCCATGAACATATTGCAGTTTCTCTGCAAAGCAGATGACGGTTCTTAATGCAAAAATATATAAGACCGAGCCCCAAACTGCAGCGAGCCCATTTGGAATTTCCTTTATTAAACCCTCTATCACGCAAAACGCTTCTCTCCCAAGGCGGCAAGCGCTGCAATAAAGCTGCCAAGGTGATATTTTATGGTTTCAAGAGATTTCCAGCACACTATAATCCTTTGCTTGGGGAATCTCCCAAAGCGAAATGGATCCCGAAGTGGTGGGGAGTGAGGAGAGACATGGATTTGGGGATCCGGGGGGGAAAGGACGCTGCTCTTCTCCTCCCCTCTGCAACAGGGAGCAGAGGGAGAAAGGCAGAGGAGCCAAAGAAAATCTTGAAGCAAATGCCCGTTTTTCCACAAAACCACAGAGTATTTTTCCGTGTTAAACACCCCGAAACCTCACCTATGCCTTCGCGGCGTAAACGGGGATTTAAAGTTCCTTGCACATGTGGCGCTTGGCAGAACTCGGTAATTAAAAACCCGCAAGTGCCCTGAGCATATTGTAGGATGGGAGCCAAATTGGTCAGCCCTTGATGAATGATTTACAAGGCTGCGAAGTGACATTTTATTTCTTTTTTTTATTCCCCTCCCCATCACCGCTGCTAAGGTAAACACCGAGGCACCTTTAGCCCTGGCGAAGCGATGGGAGCGCAGCCGTGGCTGGTGCAGCTCTGCAAACCATCTGGGCGTGCCAGAAATGAAAGAAAATTGGGGAAAAAAGACAGCAGGAACAACTTTTCCAGACCTTAAGGGTCAGCACCCAAACCCTAAGGGTCAGTGCACAAACCCAAGGGCTTTCCAGCACCCATTTCCAGGACTTTTTTGGCCATACAGCTCCTCCCACATGGTTTATTTTCACCATTCTGTCCCAGAAACTGTTTTTAGGGACTCTTGGTTGCAGTTTGCTTTCCAAAGCTCTTTCCTTAGGTGATTATCTAGAACCCATCATGTCTCCCTGGTGCAGATATAAATAATGTGCAGAAGCTGGCAGAAAACGGGCACAGAACTGCTGTGCCACTACGTCCAAGCTGGTGCTGAACCAGAAGCACATCAGCCACACGAAGGTCCCCTTTGGCACATGACACCCTGAATTTCCTTCCATCAAAACACATGGAAACCACTGCCAGAAATGAGCCAGGACAGCTCTGGCAATGCTGGCACGCCAGCTCATTTGCCTTTTATAAGATGGCAAATTTTCTCCACGTTGGAAATCAATATATATGTGTTCCTGGGGCGCACATGTATAGCTATATACACAAACACACATATGTATTTTTAATTCCCTGCCGCATACGTTGGTATTTTTCCTCTTTTTTTTGGTGGGAGCCAGCGGAATGATGACAATCTGGATCACCGTGTTTCGCTTCCAAACTGAAGCTCTCAGTTAACACACCGGCCTGGTACGCCAGCAGATGCCATCTAAGCCTTTAAATCGCACACTAATTGCACTAATTGAGCTAACAGTCTCTGTTTCGTCTCCCTACCCTGAGTCAACCAGCATCTTCTGGTACTGCTGTAGAGATCCAAGCTGTTGACTGTAGTGTTATTTTGTCAGCCATTAAACGATTCATCAGAGTCATTAATTGATTTATTACCGCTGCCTGCGAGTATAGCTTTGCAAATAAAGAAGGATGGAGGTCAGGAGGCAATGGAAATCGGACAAAACAGCACAGCCAGGAGCTGGGCACTTGAATTATCGATAGGAGCCCGCTTGCACAGGACCGCTGGCATCAGGTTGTGGAGGGGAAAAAAGGGAAAAAAGGAGAAGATGTGCTGTCTGGCTGTGCTACAAAGCTGGTTAGGGTCTTCAGCTACAATCTATGTGGGATGTAAAAGGGCTATTAAACCCATCTTGTTTTTCCTAACCTAATCCTTCAGGAGAAACCAGGTTACTCCACTGTATTAACCGTGCTGAGGAGCAGCAGGGAAGAGGCACCGGCCTGGCCGTCCCACGCAGCCCCGGCGCATCCCCACCAGCGCTTTGGTGGCACCCAGATTTGCTTTCCCAGGCCGGCTGAGCTGGGAACACAGCTCACCTCGGCCGTGCCACGGCCCTGGGAGGAGCTGCGGTCCGGTGCTTTTATTTATTTACTTTCTTTACTGCAGGGTTTAGGTCTCTGCTGGGCGTGAGGCTTTGCTGCGAGCAGGGTGCGGCGAGCCGTTTCCTGCCCCCCGCCCTGCCGCACGCCCGGCCCCAGAGCAGCCGTGAGGCACCGCCGAGGCCCCGGGAGGGTTTTGGGGGCTCAGTTTAGAAACCAGGTGGGTTGAAATCACCGCCACTGCCGCTGCTCCCGGCTCCAGGGTACCCGCCTAATAAAAGGCAGCACGCTGCAAGAGAGGGCTTGGGAAGCTAAGGAGCTTTCTGGATGTGTTGTCCACACACAGGGCTGCTGCAAGGGATTCTTCGCCCTCATCCACATTTGTGGACCTTGAAGAACAGCCTGAAGGTGGGCTAAGGCACTGCACCCCATCCTACAAGGCTCTCAGTGTCATGGTGAGGCAATGGTGGCAGGGCACCAGCCAAACCCCAGCTCCCCACACACCCAAATCTGCCATGCTTCTCCAACACAAGCAGTGGTTCCTATTAACCATCTATAAAAAACAGGTTCTGACTGGTGGTAGCAACTCTGCCATTAAATGCAAACTGGTGTTCCCACTGCACACTTCAAGTGAGCAGCTTGCACCAGCATCCCATGCTGGCTTTCACCAAACACCTATTTTTAATAAAAGTAACATCCCAAGAGTGATGCAAGGCATTGGCTAGCAGCAGAGAGGATGCTCCATTCATGGGAAGCACCACCAGCACTGGCAGCTCAGCCAGGCACAGCCTCCATCAGCCCAGCAGCTGGGTTGAGATAGGGAGAGCAAAAGTGTCTCCATGGCACAGACCTAAAACCAAACCAAGGATGGCTGGGTATTTCCTTTTTGAGCTCCAGCTGGTTTTGCTCCCTCTCTCCTCTCCAGAAGAGCAGACCACAGGATTCTGGCTGCATCTCACACCTCGCACCCACTGTAGGAACAGCACAAGACTTGAGGGCAGCTGCCTCTGGTAGGAGCACGCAGAGGTGCTCAGGACATGCTGGTGATCTGGTATCTATCTGTCTCCTTTGATTTTATTTTTCTGCCTAGAGCACAGGCTTTGGAGCCTAAAGAAGAAACCAGTGTGCGGGTCAGGACTTAAGCAGGCTGCGTAAACAGGTAATACGGAATTTAATTGGACTCCAGTTAAGCCTTTTCATCTCGTTAAAGCTGCCTTCATCTTATATAGCCAGGTTTTAAATTTAATAATAGAACCCTCCCACACCTCAGAGTAACCCGATTAACGCTGGGAGGACGACACGCCGGCCGCTTCCTCCGGACCGAGCCCTCAGATCCTCTCCCACATCAGTCCCCTCCACGGGTCGGTGCCAGCACCTGTGTTGCATCAACATGCACCAAAATAAACAGAACACCAGCCTGCTGCAGGTTCTGAGAGTGTGACTGCCAGCCCACGTGCCAGCAGTGGGCACCCACTGTGGAACCCACGTCAACACCACGGTGCCTGCAGAGCCTCTGGAGTGGGCTCAGCGTTTTCTGGGGGCACGCTGTGCTCCCCAGCCAGGGTATGCCACAGTATATCCTGCTTCCTCCACTGCAAGCCACTTGGCTGGATGCTCCAGAAGACAAAACAAACCAGTTTTGGTTCATTTTAGGGTAAGAGAAGGTAAAAGAACACTGAGTTGAAGCTTTGTGCATTCTCAAGATATTAATAAAACCCAAAACAGATTAAAAGGGCTCATAGCAGTATCACCAAACCACCCAAAAGCCATCACTGTGCTCCCACAGGACACCACGGTGTGCATACAAGTTCAGTTTAATTATACTTCTACAGCAGCACAAGCGTTTTGTGCTTATTTTAAATCCATTACCTGCGAGCCGCCCGGCACACAAAGCTCCAGCATACACCCTGGTCAGGAACAGCCACGCTCAGCCACTTTTCCCTCTCCTTTATGGAGACAGAAACAACCCCCAGCCCCGTATTTTCCTTGAGCCTTAAAAAAAACTTAAAAAATAAAGGCACAACAGTTGAATGGTGTTTCAAGCTAATACGATTTTTTTTTTTTTTTTTTTTTTTTTTTTTTTTTTTTTCCCCCTCCCTTGTAAAGGATAATCTGAGACAGCAGCTCCGGCCACGAAACAATAGGATTTTAATCTCTTAAGTCGGCGTCCCCCTTATCCCCGGGAAGGAAACCCCTTCAGTCATTTACAAGTTTGTAAATAAGGCTCTTGGTAGCATCTCGCGGACATCTGCTCCGCCAGCCCGCCAGCGCTCCTGCTAACATTTACAAACATCCTTCCACAAACACCCAGCGCGCTCTGCTGAGCTGGCTTTCTCTAAATATATCCCAAGGAAATAACTTGGCAGGGCTGCAAAAATTTCACAGCGACCGAATTAAAGGGGGGGTGGAGAGCTGGGGGGGGGGGATAAGCACGGGAGGTGTAAAATGCACAGACTAAATGCAGTTAGGCTCCGTTTTGCACACGCGTGTGTACAGCGGGGTTTACAAAGGGAAACTTGTGGGAGTGCAGCTGGGCTTGCTGGAAGTGCTCCTCCTGACTCAGGAAGGGCTTTGCAGAGGAGAGCACTCCAGGGCTTCACACCATGTGGTTGGGTGTACAGATTCACTCCAAGCCTGGTATTTTGGGATGCTCTGCCATGGGCAGCCTGGAGTGGCCCCTTATCCCTGGTTTGGAGTGAAGGTGAAGCTGATGGTCCTGGCTTTCCCACTGCCAGCATCTTCCCCAGCACAAGACCCACATCCAGCTACACCTGAAAACCGGTGTATGAAAACCAGTGTATGGACCCTTCCCACTGCCAAACAACTTAAATGGATCCCATGCAATTAGCACCCTAGAAAATGCTGTAAATACACAGGTATTAATTACTAGCAATTCTCCTCTAATAATTCCAGCAACAGACAGGCCAGGCTCTTTTCCAGCAATCAATACCATCCATTTCAGGGTCTACCTGCCAAAAAAGTTATATAAAATAATTATATAAAATTTTCATTAGATAATGCAATTGCTTAGGACTATTAATCTACTGCTCATCTATCAGTGTGGGATGCTCAGCTCTGTGAGGGCCACCCAGCAGCTCCTTGAACCAACAACCTGCATTCCCTTCTGCACTGGACACTCAGGGGTTCCACCTAAACGTGCTCTTGATGTAATCACACAAAACTTTATGGAAAGCTCACAGATTAATTTAAGATTTTAAAAAAAAATCACAATTCTTAAAACCAAAAGGGAAATGTCCCAGCAAGCAAAGCTGCTGGGAGAGGTGATTTCCTGGAGTTCACTACAAAGTTGAGATGGTTGAGTTCCACAGGACTTTACTCCCAGTGACGTCCCTTGCTCCATGTGGCAATTTCTGGGGTGTAACTATGTGGGATTGCATGGCTGGATGCTCAGAGGTGTGTGCACCAGGTCACCTTCCATCCTTCCTTTGAGCATCACAGCTAAAATCAAGTCCTCTCTGTTACCAGCCTTTGAACAGATCAGATTAAGGAAAGTACTGCCTCCCTCTCAAAAAAGTAGTAATAATGTGGTGATGAGGTGCAGGGGAGGCTGCTGGTGTTGGCAGCTGGACTTCTGCTTCCCCAGAGCCTGCTCTTCTCTGCCTTCTTCCAGATTGAAACTGCCAAGCGCATTTTGGAAGGGGTTGTAAGAAAAGCTAGATTTAAATTGGTAATCTAATTCAAGAAGGAAAAATAACAATAACCCGTGACTTCAGAAGAACGCCACACCACTGCACCACGTGCATTTGAAGGAAACTAGTTTTAACTTGTCCAAAGGATTTACTGACACTAACAAGGATACTGCCAATCCCACTGGAAAAACACCCCAAAGGAGTCCGGCAGCGATTCCCCCATTAAAGATGGGTGCAGATTACAAATATATTTTTTCCAATTTTTTTTCCCCAATTTCTTGCCACCTCGTGTTTCAGCCAGTTGATCTCATCGGTTGCTCTTTGCCATCAAAAATAACACAAAACAAGCTGTGAGTTTGCCTGGGGAGTCAGTGATGCCTGGTAACTAACCCTCATCTGAATCCAGGGAAGAGGGTGAGACCCCTTTCCCAGCAGCTGCCTGTGCAGTGCAGCGGGAAACACCGTGACCTCCCCGGAAAAACATCCTTTTCCATTGTCTGGGCAGCTGGACCCTGTGGGATGGAGCACTGACACCCCAGCACAGCATCCAGCACTTCCCACCCCCAATCCAGCCAGACAAGACCAGGCCCTGCCTTTACCCCACGGGAAAACATCCCGGTTTTCTCCATCCTCTCCCGCCGCAGGGAAAGAGAGCAGAGAATTAATGCAAATACTCCCATTCTTGTCGTGCACTTGAATGCCAAAATATCCCATTTGCTTAAGCCTATTTTACTGCGAGCAGCTGCCCCGGTATTATTCCCCGACACCAAAGGCAAAGGGCAAAAGAAGTTGGTCCGGAGCAGGTGAACACCATCTGCCTGTCCCTGACAAGATGCTCGTGGCCACCATCTTCGTGCAGCAGCACAAAGGCTGCGTGAGCGCCTGCGAAAGGTCAGGGCGGCGCGTTCGGAGCAGCCCCGGAACCTTTCGCGCGCGCTCGCGCGGCCTCTGCGCTCCCACGGAGGCGGCCAAGCGTCCAGCCCCGCTCGCGGCGGGCCCTGATGGATTTGCCTGCTGATCTGTGAAGTTTTACCACAGCGAGCCCTTAAAGAAAGAAATGATTTCCAAAAAAAAAAAAAGAAAAAAATAATCCCCCTTCTCTAACAAAGCAGCAGGTTAACAGAAAAGAAATCACCGCTTTTTAATAAAGGTGGCTCTGTTGGTGTTTGATGGTGCTTTTTAGCACCTCCTCTGCACAGCATCTTCCTTGGAAAATGCTGTTGGAGGAGTGGAAATGCCTTAAATTGAGGTAGAGGTGGCAGCTGAACTTAACTAAGGGCTGTGACTTGCTGCACGGGGACAAAGTCCGGCACATCCTATAAACCCTGGCGAGGCGGATGGCGAGGAAGATGTGGACTTTGCACGGGAGCAGCTGTGGCCAGACCTGGGGCAGCCCTTCAGAGCCCTAAATTAACTGGCATGGATGGGCTCAGTGCAGATTTGAGAACTGCTGTATTCAGTAGCAGTGATGGCTAAGGGCTTTTGTCCTTGCCACCACCCAAGTAACACCCATCCTACAGGACTCACCCTCCTGGGAGCGTTGCCATGACTAACCCTCTGTGTTTCTGCACCCTTGATTCATCCCAAGAAGCCAGTATGGGCTTAGAAATCCTTCATGAGCCTGCAGTAGTACTCCAAGAGCCAACCTAGTCCTCGACGAGCCATTGCTGGGACAGCAACACTGGAGCACCACAAGGAAAGCTGCTGGCAAATCCCAATCCCAAGCAAGATGGGTTTTGTGACTGAGTGATGATGGAGAAAAGCCATCATGCCTTGGCATGATTCCCATGATTTCCAGGGTGATGTCTGAAAAATGGTGAAAATATTCTGCCCTCCATGCAGACCTTTCCACTGACATCCTGCCTTAGGAAAGGAGCCACAAACCATCTCGCATCCTGGCACCCCTGCAGCGTTTTGCTGTGGTGTATCCTGGATCCCTGCAGTGTTTCACTGCCCACTTTGGAGCTGCAGAACACCCTGCCATCCCCACATCCCACAGCAGTGGTGGTGACCCTCCCTAAGCAGTGGATGGCCACCAGCAAGGCCACGACACACACGATTTCCCAAGTGCTGTGTCCCAGGCTCATCCATCCCTGGGGAGCAGGGTTTGTCCAAGCAGCAGGGACTGAGCACCACTGATACTCTTTCCAGGCAAGCTGAAAGCTCGAGCAAGCAGCTCAGGTTGGAAACACGTCGAGCACAAGGGAAGGCGCAAGATGTGGGTGTGAGGCGGTGGCAGGAGGAAAATCCCAGCTTTCCTCACCACCTGCCAGCACAGGATCCCAGCCCAGGCCGTGGGCATCGCTTTACCCCGGCAGCACCGAGACCGAGCTGTGATTCCAGGGGGGCAGACAAACCCAAAGCAGTGCTAATTTTCCCCAGAAATCATCTTTGCGCATCTGCCAGGGGTCAGAGATGAGGATTTTTGGGGAGGGGGGATTGCAGCAACTTTCCCCTCCTCTCCACTCATCTAATCCTCCAGGCTAATCCCTTCCAGCCATATGGAGCCCTCACATCCCAAACCTGCTCCCAGGCTGCCCCTTCGCACCCTCTGTGCCCCTGGGAGTAATGCTTTGGACCTCAAAAGTGGTGGGGAAAGGGGGTGATCCGCCCTGCAGCCCCCCGAGAGATCTCCCAACCACTGCACACACACGGTTTCTGATGAAAATTCACATTAAAACACTCAAAATCCAGGCAAGCGCAGCCCCGTGTCTGCTGTTCTCTCCCCTTTTTCAACAGCAGCATTTATTGCAGTTATTTGTGGGTGCTGCCCCCCAAAAATGGTGTTTCCCAGGTCTGGTAATTGCTCAAGGCATTTCAAAATTAATAGAGCAGCTAGAGCAAAGGACAGGAGGAGTAAATCTGACGTAAGCCACTGTGTAATTCAGTGTTGTTCCCAAGAACTGGTGGCTTTCTCCACTGCCAAAAAAAGCCAGGGGCTAAGCTAGCTTGGAGGGGGCGCAGATCTCCCCTGGTAGGCTGGGATTTCTTGGGAGGGGGAGGGTGGATGGGAAGAGGCATTTTAACCATTTCAGCATGTGCTGGAGGAGAAGAGGTGCACATCCACGGGCTAAGAGGAAATTCACCACCCCACCTTGCCTCCTGCTCTGCTTCCTCTCGCCTGCCTTTACCTGGGCATCGGAAACACCGCTCCAAAGTGGCCCCACGCTTTATTTACCTTAACTCTGCATTGCTTTGGTGTCGCTGGCACTGGTGATCCAGGCACAGCTGAGCTGCAGGACTTCCCTGTGGAAAAGCCCCCCTGGGGCTGCACAACTGACAAGGTGCACATTGGGATAGGGGAGGATTTTTGATAAAATACACGTTTAAAAAAATCACCGTTTTTTGCACAGAGCGGTTTGGTTGGTTAGATGCAACTCCAAGCCACGTCACCCTTAAATCTTACAAAACATTAATTATTTCTCTTCTAAAAGCATCTCTCCCTGTCAAAACACAGTGGTTAATACAAACCCCCCATTTATGAACTGGGAGCTTTTTGAAGCCGGCTCTGGAGGGACCCTATAAAACCAGCGTGCAAACCCCTGCCCCCTGACCCAGCAATAAACTGGTACGTGAGGCAGGAAAACTTAAAGTC